>LS496188.1:23632-65415 GCA_900490845.1 Pristionchus japonicus
TCACCTAATAGGCCACCTAATATAGAGGGGTCTGAGGACCCTCACCTAATAGGCCACCTATAAAGGATCGCTGGCTTTGGGCTCCTCAGTCTCCCTAATAGGTCACCTAATAACCCTTCCTAATAGGCCACCTAATACAGCATACGTGCTAGCAAAGCATACATGCGCGGCCGAAGTGCATTTTGCGCTGTCGAGGAGTTCGCTCGCTTTATTTCGAAATTTTATTTTATTATCGTTGTTTTACGCTGATTTACCGTAACCTCGCTGTATAAACTAGATTTACAAGGTTGGAGATCACTGACGGATCTTCACTATCTAATATTGCTCAATTTCACGCAAGCAACCGGATTTGCTCAAGAAATGGTTAGTTCGTATTCACGTACAATAATGTTATCATTTCAGAGCTCGTCTTTTTCCATTCAACTGCGTTTGTTCGTCATATTGGTCACTAAGTCACTAACTTTTCAAGCTATTTGATTTCAGCAGTTTTCATTAAATGCGAAGTTATCAAGATCAAGCTTTTCGCTCTCTTCAAGTTCGATTCTTGTTCAACTGCAAAGTGTAGACATGTCGTAGATGTACCTCACCCATATTGTATCGATTGTGAATAAAGTAATGCAAATATTCTGCGCTTGGATTATGAGCAAACGGATTACAAACTGATTACCTTCGACGATTTTGCTTACAGTATTTTGTTCACCTAATAGGCCACTTAAAAAGCGAGCCTCTCTCCTCCCCTCTGCCACCTAATAGGCCACCTAATAGAGCTTTTCACCTAATAGGTGATCTAATGACTCACCTAATTGTGTACTAACTTGTGGCCTATTAGGTGGAATATTAGGTGTCCTATTAGGTGAGCAATACCAGAGTAATAGATTCGACACCTGCGCGCAAACTGCGAAGAGCAACTTTAGCTGAAGGGTGCGAAACGTGGCTGAAACCGTAGACATGTTCCTAACTCGAACAAGCTCGTGATAGGTCAGAGTGACCAGAGAGATGGCGATGGCGAAATCGCAGTTTATCAACACAACGGCGGCGAAGAAAACGAAGGTGGGAACGAAGTTCAGCTTGCCGCCATGCTGAAATCATCCGTACATTTTGAAGTAAAGCAATAGTTCAGCAGAATAGCATGCATTCTATTCTGATTCACAATTCGAAGTGAAACTCAACAGTTCAGTACAATAGCATGCATGCTGATTTCTTGTCTGGCATGTTCCTAACTCGATCCAATGCAGGCAGAATGTGTTACCCAGTAGTCGATCACTATCCAGACGTCATCCACATAGTCGCCCTGAGTGTGGTTGAGTGCTTGTCGAAGAGTCGTCAGATGCTCTGCGGGTCCGCTCCAGAGCATGCACAAAACGGTGCAAGACCTGCAATCGGTACTGTCCGCAGCGTGTCACTCGCTGTATACCATAACGAATCTTACAGTACCTATGTACGTACCTCGTACCTCCCGTACCTATAGTGCCTCGTATAGCACTACGTATAGTGCCTCTTCAAACACCCAGATAGTGCACGAAACTCACAGATGGCGAAATATGAACTCCCCACTTACCACAACAGCCACTGGCCGAGTGGATAGAACGAGATGAGAGCAACAAAGCGCCAACTCGAAAATCTAGCTATCGTCTCCGGACTGGAAATTATTCATTATGACTAGAATGATTCATTTTATGACACCTTTTCACGCTCCAATAGCGATATAGGAAGTGAATATTCAGCAGAGCGAATGGAACAGTGAATGAGCTTAGATGCGTGATAAGAGAGACCTCAAAGGGTAACATTTTGATGCGCATATGTCGCCAAAAGCACGGATCAAACGTACCGAGCCTCTCCACACTCCCGTCGATGACGTTGCTGACGATTAGCACTTTCTGAATCGCCTGGATTTCGGAAACGATGCCAATTTGCATCTTTCCGGCTCCGTAACAAGATGCATAATGCACAGATAGAAATCGTACGCGACGAAAACTGTGAGAATGTGCTTGTAGTTTCCCAGTTCGTTGCGGGAATAACGGCGAATAAGGTACAACAGGAGAAGGTTGAGAAGAGCGCCGCAAACTGCAATTCTTGGCGAATTTGTGGGAACGCAACTTGTCGAAAACGTACCAACCACAAACTTATAAAAAAAAACTGAGATATCGATCCAGTGCGTGAGAAGGTCGGGCATCGTACGTATCTCAGAACCTAATAGCTTCCTCTTCACCTGTCCAGTCAAAACAATGACTTCGTTCTGCATGACTGAGTACTATCTGATTCATGGTTATCTAATGTGTAACGACCACTACACATTCACATGATCAACCCGTGACATTAACCTTTTAGAGATGTCAGCTTTACATTTATTGACTTCCTCTTGGTATATGCACAGAGGCGGTACATCAGGTGAATACAGAAAGTGAATGTTGAGCAAATCGAAAGGGGCTGTGAAGGAGGAGAGATGGTCGATCATGGAGACTTGCGAAAGGATTTCTGACCCAACCAATGGGATGGCACAGCTCTACAGATCCCCTCGACACATCCCATGTTTGGCTATGATTTCTTTGTGAAGAAGTTTCATTATTCGCGAACTTTCAACGCTTCTCACCGGTACTGGTTGGTTGTGTAATAAGCAAGAGACAGAAATCATACGCGACGAAAACTGTGTGGGACTGTGTACACAATGTGGGTGCACACTTATTATCAACGACACAATCGTCCCAGATTGTGCACTTTTCAATCATGAATGAAGTAATTTTCATGATGGTTCAAGCTGGCAATAGCTCGAAAACAGATGATATGAAATTGTTTAGCCTAGGCGCATAGATCACACATGTTGCACAGGCCATGAGTGATGAAACAATCAAACTCTTGCATGCACATCTGTTCCACGGTTCAATCACCAACTGATTTTTCGTTGAATTTTCTCCTAGAAAAAGGCAGTTCTCGATTGAATGGCGGGCTGGTCAGGGCGTTTCAGAAGGGCGTTTCATTTCTCTTCTCAATCCACTCCTTCAGTCACGGTGTCGAATTTATCTTGTTTACCTGAAAAAATGTAATCATTGGATCATTAATACGGGATTATGAGTTAAATAACTGATGTCCTGCAGTAGCGACTCCCTTTTTTGATCATGAATCCCGAGTCATGATCAAATAAGGTCGCCGGCGTCATAGGTACTTCGACAACCTTCTATTGCAAAACGTGTGTGAAGGTGGAAGGAAAAGTACTGTTTTGATGATATTTGGATAAGCAGCGAGGAATCCGGGAAAATTCTGATTCAACGTCCCGACGTGCTCAGAGATAAGCAGGTCGAACCAGGTGAGAGATTCACCCACGAAATGACCGTTGAGACCGTTGTCCTGGAAAATGGCTACTCTAAGAGAAACGGTAAACGGTGGTAGGTCAACAAATAATATTTTTCTCGGAAATGATCATCTCGGTACTACCAGGAATTGTAAATTTTTTCTGGGAAAAAACCACTTGGCAAACGGTTTTCTAGTAAAATAACATTTAAGAAAAATTTAATGAAAAGTAAAAACTTCGGAAGAAAATAATTGGGAACAAACAAAAAAGAATAAATATTTCATAACTTAAAATTTGGGAAGCAGTTTTTCGGGAAATGACTATTTGGGAAGTTTTTTGCCGGGAGTACGGTAGGACCGGGAAATAGCACAAGCTGCAAAATACATGATTTTCCATCCTTTCGACCCAATTCTTCTCTGAGCTATTGATTTCATGATGTAAAAACGATTGAAACAAAAGAAAAACAGTGAAAGTGCGAAATTTCACCTAAAAACGGCGTTTAAAAAAAGCAGTGATATGCTATTTACCGGTTCTCCTTCTCCGGATGAAAACTTCCGAGATGGAAACTTCCCAAAAACGATTTCCACGAAAACAATTTCTCATTTGTTTATTTCCTAACTGAATTTTACAATGTCGTTACTTTTCAAATATATTTTTCCAAATTATTTTTTCCAATAAACTGTTCAAATATCAATTTACAAAGAAAAATTTACAATTCCTGGTAGTACCATCATCTCGGAAGGGGGTGCATAACATATTGGGTCTGCAGTTCTCGTTCCGGCGGGAGGTGGCAATGGAGTTAATTTCCGATTCGGTCTCTTAATGATCCTCATCTCATCGTGACTGATTTCTTTGTGACTTCTTTCATAAAAGCTTATGGAACTGTGTTATAGAAAAACTGGCTTACCATCTCGATAATCGCTAAGCATCATTTTTTTTCAAATACTTCTCCTCACCATTATTTGATGTTTGTCAAAAAAAAAGTTTCCGCGAGGATATTTGAATAAGCTCTGATATTGGCAACAACAACTAGCCGAGCTGATCGAAAATAATCCCTTTTCACACCACCCCCTCCTCGATTTGAACAATATTCACTCCACGTGAGCGATGTTCGCTCTTCTAGAAAACACAATCATATTCGTTCCCGCTCCCGTCCTCAAAACATTCCTATATCGTCCGAGTACCGTATTTCTACGTCAGTGCCTTTCAAAAATGCGTAATTGAATGGCTATTTCAGTGAGATGCTTATCATCTGCGCTCTGCTGATCACTATTGCTGTTTGCGCAGCCCAAACGGTAAGGCATTACCAATAATTTATACCGCAACTTTTTTCCAGTTTCCAAGGTAGTCAGAGTTCCTCTCATTGCGAAAACATCACGGCCGGTAATAGGGGACAGTCTTGGGGGGAAGTTTGTAAGATCCATCAAAAACAGACATGTTCAGGTGACAGAGAAGGACGTGGCGGGCATAACAATTTTTTTTTAATAATTTTTTTTCAAATTTTTGAGTTCAACTCACGACTTCTTCAGGTGACCGAGAAGGACGTGGCAGGCACGGTGAAGTGGTACGACGCCCGCAAAGAGATGGGCTTCATCACTCGCTACGACACCAAACAGGTACATCAGTACGGTCCCCATCTCTGCCTTTTGGGGGGAGGCTCACTTTATGGCATAGGAGGAAATACCTCAGTAGCATCCTCAAGGAAAAGAAAAGTAAGACATAGACAAAAAATGCAAAGGTGAAATCAAAAATATCTCAGGAACTCCTCGTCTCTCACACCGGCATCAACTGTCCGCCCGGTTATTACTGTAAACTCGAGGAATCCGAGAAGGTTCATTATCATCTCCAACGCTCAAAGGGCTCTGATTTTCGAATGTAGGGTCTCTACCTCATTTGAGTGCGCCCTGTAACGAAGGCTCGTATTAATTTGCGAATATCCAACACTCAAAGTATTCCTATTTTCGAAATAAGAAAAATTCGAAATAAGGTTTTTAAACCGTGGAAAAAAGCTATCATGTGGGATCCAAAAAGGCACTTTTTGAAGGTTCCTAAACGAGGGTTCTAAACCGTGACATCACCCAATGAGTCACCAGCTCATTTGAGCGTGCATGCTCAGGTGATCTTCGACGTGGGCCAGACTCGGAAGGGAGCTGTGGCAGTGAATGTGAGACGGGCGGACGGCACGCCACCCGTCGACGGGCTGTTCATCGAACCTGTGATTGTCAGTCCCATATTTTTGCAAGTGTCAAGTAACTAGTGAGAGGGGGCTCGATTTTTACCGATCCGGTCTCTTAAGATGCTATCCATAACGGCCTTGATTTTCTTTATCAAGCCAAACAGGCCACATTTCGAATAAGCACTCATTCACAGGATGCGGCAACCGAGGTCGTCGACGAGACAGTGGCTATGGTCACCGGCCTTCTCGCCAATGTGCTTGGCGCACTCGGTGGAAAATGAAGATGCAGTATCTGTTTCTTGCTTTCATGCAGTCATCCAACAATGCATGTGCAAACTCATCGATAAATGTTCATTTCTATATCTCGATTCATCATGATCGAGGTGGGTGAGCAACTTTGTCTTCCGTAGCTCCTTTTGTCGACCCGGTTGAGTTTCTTGATTTCTGGACTGCGACTGTGCTATGAGGTAGCGACAGAAGAGACAGCAACTTTCTGCAATTCACTGTTCCCAAAAGCACTTAGGAAGGGCTCGCCTTCGATACGGCCTCACAAAGGACAGTGTGATGATAGGACTGGTTGATACGCAGAACTCATGAACCTGACAGGCATTGCTCTTGACGATTTCAAGGAAAAATGGAGAACCATGTGGGTGCAATACTCGAGAAACGGTGATCGAACAAGATCCAATTGTCCTAATCCGTAGCACCAGGCGGCAAAGATGATCAACTGTCCTATTACAGCTTGCAAGGCAAGAGTCTAAATATACATAAGAAACTTTGAATAAATAGATAATAAGACAGTTGTCGAATTAAATTACTTCTAATAATTCGAAAGCGACTAACCACAGCAAATTGGCGATGCGTTGCGCGCACACGATCGCTCAATGAGTGACTCTTGTCGTTGAGATGTCTGAAAAGGCATACTTAGCTTCTATTGATCGTTAGGTCACGTAGTTCGATATTTCTGCGCCTATGACACTACGGAAAAAAGGAAAGCACACCTAAAAATGGCTCTCCCCACTGCGATGTTCACAAAACACTGAGCGGATGCGGTTATCATCACTTCAATTATCGCTATTGCTCCAACTGATCGAGGGATTCCAATAAGTGCTGAAAATGTTTGTACCACATACATAATAACGCAGTATACTGCGGTACATAGTGCAATAAATGCGGAAGTGTAACTTCTTTGGGTGATAAACAGGTTGAGAATAGCAACTGAATTTCGAATTGCGAACTGACTGAATTCGAAGTAACTTACGAATACGACAAATGTAACTGAGAAGGCACACAGAGAGAACTTCCATGTCTTAGCGGAAGAAGGAGTCTGGTGTTTCAACACATAATATCTGCAAAGATAAAAATAGTTTTCGAATGAAGAAAATCGAACCGATAGCAGAAGCAAACGGTCATGAAGACGTTGTACTGTACAGTACCGTGGAGTTCGAGGACGTAGAAGAAGAACCTGAAGTGCATTATTATGCGAATTAATGAATATTTATGTCAATTTCAAAAGCATGAACTCACCAGAGTCGAGGATCATCAGACAGATTCCGCACAGGCCCACTAACGAGACAAGCGACACTCTCCAGACAAAGTGGAACGATCCTGGCATGAATTTGTTTGTTCATGATCAAGCATCAATCCTACCTCGGAAATACCATGAATGCGCCGATGGAAGTTGTAATTTCTGCCAGCGTAACGCTAAAAATAACATTCTTTAGTCGTTTCAATGCTAAATCCCTTGCCATCTCAACAGGGTCGCATATGACGCAATGTTCCTCGAAGCTCTGGTCATCGAGATTCCCAACAGAATTGTCCCACAGACGATTGATATCGAGCAAGTCGAGAAGTGGATGACCGCTAGCGCGAGTGGGGGTGATTCCGGTATCGTCAGATTTGAGCTTGTGGAGTCCATTTACCGACTCGAGAATGTTAAAAAGTTGAGAGCGCGTTCACAGTCACACGGTTGCAGTGTGGCTAATAGTTCTATGTGTCACTGAACATTGCTAATAACCAGATTATCAACTGAATTCTAGGGGTATTTATCGACTCGGACGCCGGAAGTGGGAAGGGAACAGAAATCAACTCCAAACAATTAGGCTAATTATGCAACAGTCGATAAACATTTGCATTCCTCAGGGGATAAAAGACTGTGACTCTAATTGTCGATTTGATAGGGTAATGATGCATTCTCAGAGTTAGTTTCCCCATGCGGAACTGTTGTTGAATTGTGGTGTGTGGGATGATTGAAGATCACTTGTATGCATATCCCAGAAAAAAAATAAGAGGGAAACTGTCGTCGCTGTGCTATGATAAATCATGTCTAGTTATCACTCTAGCCAGCGAGATACTGGCGAATCGGAAAGAGCAAGAACATTGCTCAAATCAGCACACAAACTATGATCGCGCAGCTAAGACGGTATTGCACCATCTTGCAACACGATCAGTGATAGAACGGCGCGTTATCAGATAAGAATTGACAAGAATGTGCTCAATTCATACCACTACAAATGGTCAGACAGTGCGAGAGAGCAGGCAAAAGAGGGAGGGTCAGACGAAAAAGGGACGATTAGCGTGTAGAAAGTCCACGAGATCGAAAAGGCGAGAGCGCTTATCTAATCGCGCTCTGTTCTCCATCACAAAGACAATGATCAAGTCACTGCTCGCTCTTTTCCTCCTTCTCAACTGCGCCAATGCCTACAAAATCCTCGTCTACAGCCCGAAATTCGGGCATTCGCACAGCCAATTCCTCGGCCAAATAGCGGACACGCTAGTGGACGCGGGACACAATGTCGTGAGTCGTTTACCATTAGAAATACGTGATGAAAAAGGGAAATATTTCTCGAAATCGAAGTAACAAGAGCGTAAATAACGATAGAACGAGGAACTTGCGCTTCACTAGAACGAACGGTCGTCCGACGTATGGACAGGACTGAATAGAGCTCTGATTAGAATTCCACTATCGTTGGTTCCAACTAGCGGTAAACCACTTTACACGTGTCATTCAGCATTGGAAAGAATAAAGCCAGAGAAAAGTTCATAACTTTCAGTTAAAGAACGAGTTGGAATAGTTGATAGACGGAGATAAATCTCGTTGGTTTTTTTTCGAATCCTATTCAAAGTATCGCCTATGGTGAGATCTCTAGTCTGAGGGATAACATCAAGTACGTTTAGAAAACATATCCGTCGTTGGGTACTAGTTATGCGAATGGGGAAAGGGTTGCCGACTTCGAGGGGGGGGGGTGAATCAAAGAGTTGTGAAAGTAACATCATAACTCTTCAGACCATGCTCCTGCCCATCATGAACCCGGCCGTGGCTGATGGAACCAACAAAGTGCAGCACAAAATCTACGTCGAGCCAGATCCTGTGGTGAAGCAGACGTGGGTTTCTCAAATCAGTACCAGGGTGGTGCCACAGTACGAAGGCAAGGGGGGCCACGCAAATAGTATGGGTCCGTCGTTCTCATTCCGGGGGGGGGGGCGTGTCGGGGGGAAGTTGAAAATGATCGAGAATTACCGATCCGCTCTCTTAAATATCGCTCATGCATGACTTAACTCGATTGAACAGCTCATTGAACATTAGTCACCACTGCTGCAAGTCGTGATTGAAAATCCGAGAAGAAGAATTAATTGTGACATGATCCTATCTCGGAACAGAAAGTAAGGGAATTGCACAGCACAAGTATCGTAGGCACTAAATGCATAAGCTAGCATCCCCGCTGTTTCAGATACGAAAGTCACGCCGAGATGAACATCATTGAACGGAATCTGTTCAATCCAATCACGCCGTTGTTCGTGAGTTGCAGAATTATTGAATTACTATCTCAAATCTAAGTAGATTCCGCTATTATGTGAACGCCTACAATTTCTCAGGCATTTTTGTACTACCACATTCTAGAGGAACTTGTTTAACGTGCTGTTGGTCAAAGAAATCATTGCAGCTCGGTCCGCTCTTCGCTTCCAACATTGGCCGCACGTGCGAGAGGATGCTTGCTGAACCGGGCCTGATCGAGAGACTGAGGGAGGAGCAGTACGATGTGTACATTGCGGAGAACTTCGAGGTCTGCGGCATCGGTCAGTCTATTTCTCACCCACTTTCACGAGTTGTTCGAAGTTGTGTGCACAGAAAAATAGTCGTTTTCCTGCTTTTAATTTGATTCTTGAATTTTCATCGAGAAAGTGAATGAACGCAAGATTCGAGCAATGTCCTATCGCAGTTATTTCCAGGAATCTCCGCGGCCATCCAGCCCAAGGCAGTAATCGGTGCTGCCTCCACCTGTCTGTACGCGTGGCAGTTCGAGGAGTACGGAGTGCCTCAAGCACTCAGTTATCGGCCGAGTGTGTTACGCTTTGTTAAAGAACGCATGAATCAACCACTCATGAAGTATACGCTCGATTATTGCATGCTCGATAACTTAGTTTCATGACTTTTGAGGCTAATAACTCAGCTGAAATATGTCGAATTCATTTTCCAGCTCTTTTCTACGCCCATCTCAACGTACATTCCCTGCTCTCTCGTCTCACCAACCTCATCGGGGAGTTGTTCATCCGGACGCAGTTCTGGTTTCCAAGGAGAGCTTGTGATGCGGCGTTGAGGAAGAGATTTGGGGATGATTACCCGACTGTTGCTGTGAGTTCATTCTTTCACTGCTAATAATGCAAGCCATGATGTTGTTCTCACCCAAGATATATCACTCTGAGTCTAGTGAGAAAGACACTATTGAGAGAATTTTTGAATCATATGAAAAGTAGCTTTTCAGGAACAATCCTCGAACATCGCCTACCTCTTCACCAACTCTGAACCTCTCATTGAGACCGCGGCTCCCACTCTCTCTCGAGTCATTGACATCTCGCAGATTGGCGCGAGAGAACCGAATGAGCTGGATGAGGCAAGAATCAAGTTCTGCTGAAAATCCCTTCAAATTCATCTATAAAAACACTGATTCCATTTTAGAAATGGTCGGCGATCCTCTCCCAACGGCCTCGAACAATCCTCGTTTCCTTCGGTTCGATGGTCAAGGCTTATCTATTCCCTATCGAGACTAAGCTCAGCTTCCTCAAGGTTCGAATTGTTCAAATATCTGTGAAATTTGAACGTGCTATGAGAAATGCAGTTTAGTGAGCAGCCAAGCTGGAAATAATATAGCTCGAAGAGCGTTGAATCATATCGGGGGCATAGCTCAGGGGTAGAGCGCGCGCTTCGCATGCGCGAGGTCTGGGGTTCGATTCCCCATGCCTCCAGAATCTTTTGCTTCTTTTTTTTCTTCGTTTTCCCCTACTTTCAGTTGTTTTAGATCACATTGTTCAGATGATGTCTCGCTTCCCCGACACTACATTCATTTGGAAGTATGAGAGCCTGGATGATGAATTCAGTCGAGAACTCGCGACTGGAGTGGTCAACCTCGTGCTGACGGAGTGGATGCCGCAGATTGAGATTCTGAGTGAGTCGATTCGTGTATGGTACTTAGATGTGCTGAACATCAGTCGATTTGGGAAGCCAAGAAATATCAGAGTCCGTGAAGGACCTGACCTGTAACATTGTATTGTACATAATTCAACAAAATGCGTTTTAACGGATATTGAAAAGGTATTTTATTCGCAGATCACCCCTCCATCGTTGCCTTCATCACGCACGGCGGCATGGGCTCGGTGCAGGAGGCTGCGGCTAGAGGAGTTCCCGGTAATATTTTTCTGATTCACAACCATCTTGTCTATGGTGTTCCAATGCAGAGACAGGTATCGCGACACTTGCCTAGTTCCCGGATGAATGGTTGAGTTTCACACATTCCTAATATAGTTTTTTAACAAGTGCGGGGTTGGTCGGGTCGATGGATGCTTGCGGTTAACAAGACAAGTACGGATATCGCATGATCACCTTCCCTGATCATTCGCGAAGTAGCATATGTTTTAAGGAGTCTTCATCCCCATCTTCGGCGATCAGCCTCGCAACGCGGGCATGATGGAGCGGAACGGGCTTGGGCTAGTCTACGACAAATTCGCTCTGGCTGACGATGAGAGACTGACTGCGACCGTGAAGGAGGTGGTGGAGAACCCGAAGTGAGTTGTGCAGAAACTGCAATATTTTGAGAGATTTATTGAGTTGAGATCCGTTGAGATTCTAATGGAGTGTGAATATTTGAGGTATCGCGAAGCCGCCGGTCGCATTTCGCGAATGCTTGCCAAGAAACCGTTCAAGCCCAAAGAGCAGTTAGTGAAATACGTCGAGTTCGCCGCGGAATTTGGTGAGTTCGCCAATATTTTTCATCGTAACGAATATCTTTCGATCTATTCGTCTCCTATGCATGTTCACTTGCATTCCTTGAGTAGGAAAAATTCGTTCATTGATCTTTCTCATTGTTCAGGTCCCTCCACTGCCCTTCGTCCCGCATCACACGACATGTCGTTCATCGCCTACCACAATCTCGATATTATCTTGATCTCAATCGTCCTGGTCATCGTATTGATCTCATTTTCTGTGAAAATCGCATTTTTCGTGGCTCGAAAATCGTTTCGGTTAGTGAAAGTGAAGGCCGACTAGGATTATTTACCTCACTTCCGCCATCAATGAATTCATGTGCGAAACAAAGAGCCGATTATCCGCATTATCGTAGCTTTTTACACGTCAAAGAACGAAGAGTTATGAACCTAGAAGAAGCGAACACGTTTGACTCATTGTTATCGCGACATTTCAGGGCGTCTATCTCGCTCAATGACAAATTATTCTATGATCTCTTAGTGATAAAAATAGTTGAACGGATATGAGGCCGTTTGCGAGAAAATCGAGCAGATCCACCTGGGTCTGGCACAGCTCAAAAATGTCAAATCTCTGTAAGTATGCGTTTTGGGGTTCTCCAGGGTGCTGATGTCGATGGAGACTTTCATTTTTCATTTTGGGCCTCAGCCGGCTCCTGATGACGTCGCGTTGAAAACCATCTTTCGAGTGTATTTCCTCATCTGAGATCGATATTTCTTTGCTATTTGGCCACCCAGAGCATTTTTTCGAGGCGATGACGACCATCAGGTTCATTTTTTGATAAATGTGAAAATGAGTAGTGCAAAATGACTTTTTTCGCAGAGTGCAATGCAATTGGGGAGAGTAGGATAGATCGATCCGACGTGAAGAGAGGAATTCAAACATATGTTTATTGTTCCATGAAAAGGTCCACCTTTTGAGAAAAGTTACTTTTAGTGTTGCCACGTTGTAAGTAGTTCGGCCTCCCTCCCCTTCCCATCCTCTTGTTGACCTCATCTTTTGATCTTGGGCAGAGGCCGGGGAGTGAGACAATGAGAGACTCAAGGTAGATCAAAGGATGAGGTCAACAAGATCAAAAGATGAAATCAACAAGAGGATGGGAAGGGGAGGGAGGCCGAACTACTTACAACGTGGCAACACTAAAAGTAACTTTTCTCAAAAGGTGGACCTTTTCATGGAACAATAAACATATGTTTGAATTCCTCTCTTCACGTCGGATCGATCTATCCTACTCTCCCCAATTACATTGCACTCTGCGAAAAAAGTCATTTTGCACTCCTTATTTTCACATTTATCAAAAAATGAACCTGATAGGCGTCATCGCCGCGAAAAACTGCTCTGGGTGGCCAAATAGCAAAGAAATATCGATCTCAGATGAGGAAATACACTCGAAAGATGGTTTTCAACGCGACTTCATCAGGAGCCGGCTGAGGCCCAAAATGAAAAATGAAAGTCTCCATCGACATCAGCACCCTCGAGAACCCCAAAACGCATACTTACAGAGATTTGACATTTTTGAGCTGTGCCAGCCATTGCTCGATTCTCTCGCAAACGGCCTCATATGAGGCCGTTTGCGTAAGAATCGAGCAAATATGGAAAGGTTTGGCACAGCTCAAAAACATCTAATATCTGAAAACATGTGATTTGGGGTTCTAGACGGTGCTAATGAAGATGAGCATGCTCATTTTGCGTTTTGGGCCTTCGTCGGCTTCAGATGGCGTCACGTCGAAAACAGATTCCCCACTGCATCTCTGCACTCCAGATCACTTAAATTAGAAGCGTGTGGCCCCTAGGGCAGAATCTGATGCTGATCACGCCTGTCAACTTCATTTTTCATGAATTTCAATAATAATTTTTAAAAATGGATATTTTCGTAGAGGCCCGGGTATCCTTGTTCTTTAGCATAGATCGAACCGGAAGAGTGTGAGGATTTCAAATCTGTGCTCAGGGGAGGGATAGCGCATGCCACTTTTTCACAAATCAACTTATAGTGTATCAGACTTGTATGGAAATCTGCACGTGCTCTCCTTGTTTACGTCATTCCTTTGATCTACCTCGAGTCTCGCCTCTCTGCCTCTCTGCGCTCTCTCACTTCCGCATGCTCTCTCGCCTCTCTAGGGGAAGAGAGTGGAGGAATGGAGTAAACAAGCTGAGCACGTGCAGATTTCCATACAAGCCTGGTACACTGTAAGTTGATTTGTGAAAAAGTGGCATGCGCTATCCCTCCCCTGAGCACAGATTTGAAATCCTCACGCTCTTCCGGTTCGATCTATACTAAAGATCAAGGATGCCCGGGCCTCTACGAAAATTTCCATTTTTTCAAATTTCTTTTTGAAATTCATGAAAAATGAAGTTGACAGGCGTGATCAGCATCTAATTCTACCCCAGGGGCCACACGCTTCTAATTTTAGCGATCTGGAGTGCAGAGATACAGCGGGGAATCTGTTTTCGACGTGAGGCCATCTGAAGCCGACGAAGGCCCAAAACGCAAAATGAGCATGCTCATCTTCATTAGCACCGTCTAGAACCCCAAATCAGACATTTTAAGAGGTTTGATGTTTTTGAGCTGTGCCAGGCCTGGCTCGATTCTTACGCGAACGGCCTCATATAACTGCATATTGCACAATGTTCTTGGGAGGATTTAACGGCAAGCTAAGAAGCAACGTTCGGAAGTGGTTGCACACTGTTGTTCGGTTGCTGTTTCGTCGTCGATTTCACTGTCGAAATCGTGAACGGCACTAGGCCAGCTTTGCGGATGAAACGAGGAAGTGCGTTGCGGTATCTGTAATTGTTCTCCTTTTCCCATAATTTTTGCAGTTTGATCCATTTGTTTAGTTCGAAAAGTGCAAATGTGTCAACAAGAATTTGTGCGCGAACCCTTGCACGAAGAAGAGAATGAGGAAAGGGTCGATCATGGGGAAAAGCTGTTCCGACATCATAATTAGCGTGCCCATTCCCTCCATTGCCACATCTGTTGAAAATAAGATTCGATAGTGATTTCGAAGCAGTGCCCTTACGAAATACGAGAGGGACGAGCAAGATCAAAGCTATCGGTATGTATGAGGTGCAAGTCGGAATAATTGTCTGCAATAGTATGCTTCTCGATCTACTTTGCTATCCTATCTACAAAAAAAGGGTCGCTCTCTTAATTTCGCACTCTGTCATGCCTCACAGAGACTATGTGAAATGAGGAGCTGATTTCTGGCGCTATTTATCTGACTATTAAAAGATACCTGCCAAAGCAGCGCACGAAACAATTGCCGCTGCATCTGCTTCGTCTTCGATTCGAGATGCAAACTGCAATCGGGTGTGGAGTTAATGCGGAAGACGCTTTCGTGGAGTCTTTCCAGAGGCTAGAGAATTATCGTCTCAATTTGAGACAGCTAACGTATTGAGCAGGCCGGACACAAGTCGCAGCACCCCCTGCCTGTTGCTCACTTGAGCAACTTCTTCACGTTTATTCCGAAGCACTTTCTTTCAACAGCTGTGGAGTGAGGTGGTGAATGAACGAGTTAGGGATGGAATACCATAAGGTACAGAAGCGACTCACTTGGCAGCGCTCGTTTCCCGCAGCATGCGCACCAGACAGAACACGATCACTGCTGTCGACGCGAACACAATTAGTAGTACGCCGACCAATCCGACGAGAGTTTTGGTGATCCACTGCTTGTCGCCGTTCTCATCGCGCACCTGAAACAGAGAATGGCTAATGGCAAAGGTGCAAGACACTGCGGGAACCCAACCTCAGGCCGGGGGAGGGGAGTCGTTTATAGAAAAAAAACGGAACTTCTCTGATTTTTGGCCCGCGCTGCGACCGCTCTGAATGCGCGCAAGGTGGGAAATGAGAATGATAGGGATAGAATACTCTGCGAGAATAGCCTGGGCCAAAAAACAGAGAAGTGCCAAAAAAAACGATGGGACGTGTTTCTGAACGCACCCAAAGCAAAACTCCATAAAACGCCGGAATATTATTTGCGTAGAGATCAATATTATACACTTTCTAAAATGAATTTTCAGAAGCAAACATTTTCGACAAGCTCAACCATCATAACAGGTGCGAAAGCGCTGCGCGAAAGTTCGTTCATATGAAATGTTGCGTGGATTGTGAAGGTTATCGTGCCTGAATGACGCATCTTTAACCAGGAAATAATTCGTGCCAAACCAGCGTAGATGATGTCAGCAATGATCGCAATCAAAATCCAGTTGCGCCAAGGATTCGTCTGAATCCACGAAAGCCATGGAGGGCTATGAATTGAATTGAACTGGCTTCGTCTGATTCGTCTCACTTGCAAACGAGCACAAATCGGTAGACATAATGGAAAGTGAGAAAGATGAACGTTTGATAGAACATGAAGGTCCAGAATAGACCTGAAAGCAATCTAACAGTGAAGTAAGAAGGCATCGAACGACGTGACAGGAAACGTCACCAAACGTCCAAAGCCTTGTGCCCTAATAACCCGTTTTTGTGCGAACACGCGAAATTAGTTAGAATAACTAGCTTACTGCACCAATACCCAACAGCGGTAGTTTGGTCGATCAATCGATACGGCCAGACGATGTAGCCAAACTCAGTCATGTGTGCGCCCTGCTAGGAAAATGTGTATGAAAGCTTGCGCGGAAAATCCGGACAGGGATGAGTAACGTGTGCGTCAATGAAAGGCAGACATCTATGAATGCGAAGGAAAGTAGAAGCCAGCGGTAGGGACCAACCTGAGAAATGTTTGGATTGTTTCGCAGTTTTTTATTGTCTTTTAGTGATTATTTGGCACTTTTTTCTCGATCCGCACTCATTACTAGTAGGGTTGGCTAAACGAATACGAGATAACGGCGAAATAAGAAATAAGGGCAGCGGATATGCCCATTGTAGTCTGTAATGAGGAATCGCTTACATGATGCACTTTGGTAACGACGAGAACGTAAATGAGAATGGCATTGAACACGCAGGAAATGGAAGTAGTGATGAAAGAGTAGAGCTAGTGATTGAAAATTTGGCAAAACTTCCAAAAAGAGACTAAAAACTACTCAAAACGTTTCGGAAAATGTAGATTGAGAAACAGCAAAAACTCACATGATACAATGGCTCGCTGACTATGCCTCCGAACATGCGAAGGTAAAACGGATTCCAAATGGCTAATGCTCATAGTGGTAGTTGACATTTCTGACGAAAGACTTCCGCTTGCGCGCGTCGAAAACAAATTATTTCATCATGGTCATTACTCTATTTTGGCTATCGTTGTGCGGCGTATATGCGACGTTTGTTCACGATTGCGAAATTCTCGCATGCATTTTTTCAGTGTGTCGGGGTAAGATGCAGGGAAAAAAACTGGATTTGTCATTTTTTCTATCTTCATTACGGAATTTCACAGAACAAAAAAGCTGGACAAAAAAATGCACAGACGAGTGTTTTTTTACCAGAAAAACACATCAACTTTCCCATTTAGAAAAATAAGTACCACATTTGAAATCACAGACGGGAGTACCACATTTGAAAAGAAGAGCACAGAGGCGAAAATGGGGAGTAGGATTTGCTGATGTTGTTCCCATTCATTCCCGCGAATATTTAAGCTTGGAAACAGATGGAACCTTCGCACATCTTTATCCATCCCAATGCACTCCCCGACACTCGTTTGCATCATGGGCCTTTGCCTTATTCTTCTTGTCGCTGGTGGCCCGAATGATGAAGTCGAGGAGAAGGTGAGCGTAACGGTTATTCCACCTAGTTTTTTGGCGTTTCTGCTGCTTATTGGGAGAAGGGTTACTCACAGAGCGAGGTAACAACTGAGATAGAAAATGTATCTGTACCTTGGATACTCAGCGCAAAAAGCAAACAGAAATTAATATCGTCTTTTCAGCTTTGTGGTACCAAATTTCTGGAAAAGGCTAGTGAGTATCGGCCCAGGTGAGTTCAAATGGAGCAGGAATTGAAATAATTATATTTTGAAAAATGAATGCAGTGATGTAGCGTGCAAAGAGTTCATTGCCAAGGGAGAATTCCCCTTCTGGTACGTCAGACCAGGTACGAAAACTCGCGTCAAATTTATGAACATTTATCGGTATTCAATAATTCGAGGGTAGAAATCCCTCTCGAGGGTGAATGAAATCCACTAGATCTTTTTCTTCACTTTTTTTTTCTTCACTGAAATCTTCCAAATTTTCAAGACTCAGAGGAAAATCCGAAATAAATTGCAGATAATCAAGGATTCATTAACATGGAAAAGTACTGCTGCAAATACAACTGCAAGCCCAGTCACTTCGTCGTCAGTTTTTCATAGTCATTTTTTTTCTTTTTATTCATTTTTCAGGATTATAAATGCCGCTTCGGGAAGTGAGAGACAGCTAACGAGCTGATGTTTCGAGGGAGTAGCGAATATCGTTCAACTTTCTGCCTGTGTTATCTGCGTTGAGAGGAAATAAAGGCGTTATTCTTCTATGATAATAACGGCCTAGAGTTTAAACTACAGCAACACTACGAAATACATATTGCATATTGTTATTGATGGGAAACTTGCAATGATTTTATTCTTAGAATTTGTTCTATTTTTCAATCAAAGCTTGAATTCAATTAAAAAAAATCAGGAAATGAAAGGTAAAGGTTTTACACGTGATTTGTAACAAGACAAGGCGAATCTGCAATGAACTGAGATTGAATGCTTATCTTTATTCGGCTTACTCTCGATACGGCCGAATGTAGCACAGCACGACACAGGGTGACAGTGCGGGAACAGCAGCGTAGATCTAGTAATTATTGTTTTCTATTTTACAAACAACTTGTGATAATTCAAAAAAGATTTCTTTACAATCCTGACCATAACGCAAAGTGTGTCCAATTGAACGGGTAGGAATGCTCCCATTTTAGATATCGTGTACAATAAATTAGCAAGTGCATAAAATAACGGAAGTGACGTCTGAATGGTCAGAACCTGCAAAAAGCTGATCCGAATTGTTGAGATCTCTTTATTGACTTTTATTGTACTTGCGGACCTCTGAATTTTTTCTGATTTTTTCATTAACTTTTCACTAATCACATCAAGTAGCATCACGTCAAGTCAAAGAGCAAACAGCGCACATGAATGAGTAACGTATGCTGCTCGAGAGTCTTCTTGCTCCAAGCAATTTCGGAGTCCCGAATAATATGGAGAGCCTGCGAGAAGTAGCATCCCGAAAAAGAAAGTTTTCTCTGACCTTCGAGCGAATCATGTAAATGGCTAGCAATGCAGGAATTGATGCAGTTTCAATTGCAATTACTGTGATTAGAAACTCCGGCTTATTCATCGAAAGGACGGCTGAAATTCGAGATTCACTGACATAAATGAATTATTTCATACCACCAATGGAATGATTCTTGTAAGTAATGGTATCATTATATTGAGCGAGCATAGCTCTTGCTGCTGTTTCCGAATCCATCATGAAAATAGCATTCAGCGATAGAGGTATGAAGGGGATGTAGAGAATAACACAGATAATGAGAAGTTGTGTTCTGGTCAGCGTCCGTCTAAGTGCAATAATCATCTGTTTTTCTAATAATATCAAAACCTTTTCAGCACTAGATATCGATACGAGTACTGTGCGATGAGAATAATCGTTGAGTATAGCGAACTACAGAGCGCAATAGCGTGGGCTGAACAATCATTTCAGATTTAACAAAAACTGATTTGATTACCAGGATGGCAAATGTTGGTGCTGACCACGTTACAGAATCCGTTGTAAACATAGAGCAAACTGTTTTTATAAAACTGAAGTCTGGAAAATCATCGAATGCCTTGGTTGAATTCATCACGCACCGAGTCATTGAGAGAACGAAGCAAACGCAACAACCACAGTCAACAACAGCCGAAACGAGGATGAGAGTGGAATATGCTCTAAACATGAGTACTCGAGGTGTGTGGCACAAGTGGGCACTTCTCTCTTTTTAGGTCCAGGCTACTCTCACAGAGTATTCTGTCCCTACCATTCTTATTTTCCACCTCATGCGCACCCAAAGCGGTCATAGCCCGGGCCAAAAAACAAACAAGCTTCGAAAACGGATCTCACTTGAGCTGAGCAGGCGTCCGACAGCATACCGCAATGATCACCAGAGCATTAGCGAAGATTCCAAACCCATCAACTAAGGTATAGTACAGTATTTGGGCCTTCTCCCACTTCTCATACGCGTCGAACCACATCACAATGAAACGAATCAATAATGACTTAACCGAAGATAACATTTTCCATTTATCATTACTTGCCATTTATAAGAAGATTATAATGGCGAGATACTGAGAATAAATAAAGGATGCCAGAAGGCACAACAATCAACCCAAAAGAAGGTTAATCGCTTATAAGCGATGAAAAATGGCTAGGAAATAGCATTCCTTTCGGTGCACGGAGCTGAATACGTAATAGGTGTTCAGTGTGGTGAATGTGCTCACTTACAGTACAGTATAATACAATATTTATCTGTGCCGCTTTGAAGCGTAGAACAAGATGGGGTTCAGGATGAAATGGGTTCTTCTCTTTGATAGTCATTTGGACAGGTTCGGGGTGGGGGATCTTATTTCCTTGCCGCAGACCCATTAGATGGCAGGAGAAAAGTCTCCGATCTTCCAGCCCGCGATAGGACTTGATGGCATCGCTCGTTCAAGGAATCTCACAAGATGGGAAGCTACTACAGGTGCGTTCTTCATTCTGATCTATCTTTGAACGAGAATCATCTAGCCCAGAATCCGAGGGACCAAACAACTTAGTAGGTCATGCCACTCCGGCCACTTGGATGTGTTTTCGATCTTGATGAGCCGTTGACAAAGACGAGGGGAATTAGGGAAAAGGAGAGGGAACAGCTCGAGACAACTAACAAGAAATGAAATGAATGTGAGTATCTTGCCATAGCATAATTTGTTCCGAACCTGCCCGTGAAGCATATTGGAGCATGTCAGTCACAAATGGTGAATTCAAAATCTGTTCGTTTATTCTATGGTGCAGACGAAGCAGACGCCTGAATCGCTATGGCACGCGGGGGGCATGACATCTCGGCAACGACTTTTCGGCAACGAGAAATAACTACCCCCTAGGCTGAGATATCGACTCAGAAAAAATTCCGCTAAATGCTCCTACTATTTGTCATCGATTCCAGGCGGTTTAAACGTTCTAACGTGATTTCTAAATTTGTGCACAATTTTTTCCTGGTAATTTTTATGACACGTGACCTTTCCTATTCGATAGCCCTTGAAGTGGTGATTTCAATGAGCTATTGAACTAGTCTGCAGAGTAAGTATGAAGCGAGAAATTTGAATTTTAATGACGCCGTTGCCCACATCAGTTCAGGCCTGTGCAAATTCAGCAATAGTCAGGGGCAGCCAGCAATAGGAGTTTGCCTCGGCCGGGGATCGAACCCCCGACCCTTCGATCCACAATAGAAAAACTTACCTCTGCGCCACACGGACTTGTTTCACAATCCTACTAGTGTCCCTCCCATCCCTAGGGAAATCGGTTTCCTCGGGTCTGGGAAAAGGCGCCAGAATTAGGACTAGTCGCCGTGGTGTTAGTGTAGTCATTTCACGGTTCCGGCGCCACACCTATTGCTTCCCTTGAACTGATGTGTGCCGAAATGTCGTTGCCGAGATGTCATGCCCCCGGCACGCGTTGCGAGCCAAGGGAAGGCGAATCTACAATTTGGTTGACTCCGAGACGTTTCCGGAGCGAAACTGACTCTCGATACGGTCGAATGTAATAGAGAACGACGCACGGCGAGAGTGCAGGCATAGCAGCGTAGATCTAGATGAGTGATCATAACTATTCCTATTACTTTATAACGTGATTCATACCATTATACACGCTTTGTCGAACTGCGCGGGCACGATTACTCCCGCCTGCGAGATCATGTAGGACGCGTTGGCTAGGGCGTATATGATGGGCAGGGCAGTTTGGACGGTGAGCATCTGCAGGACAATCAACTAGCACACACAAATAACCAACTCCATTTTGGAATCTCATTCTGACACAATGCTGTCTACTCTTGAGTTTACTCTTGAGTACCCCTGCGCAACATAACACAACAGCTAAAACAAGACGAATAAGGGTCAACGAACATGCACGAGCAGAGTGTGCTGCTCGAGAGTTTTCGTGCTCCACGCATTGCCCGATTCCCGGATGGCGCGAAGAATCAAAATATTGAGAATAAGCACAACGACCGGCATCAGGTCCATTAACTATTTTCAAATCGCACACTGTCCATCATAACTGGCACGTTTCATTGGAGATACAATACCTTCCACCGAAGGACGCAAATCACGACAATCGCAGGAAGCGCCGGCACCTCGACTGCTGTTGCTGCGGCGGCGAACACGGGCTCACTTAGCGACAATACAACTGAAAGTTGCGCCGTTTTCGACTCATCGTTTTCACTTGGCATTCCAAGCATCTCATGCGGAATTAATTCAAGTTCATTCACCACTTGTCAAGTGATTCTCATAGACACTGGTCAGATTGACACCTCCAACCATCGTTTTCTCTGCACCGACGTCTCTCATTGCGTAGATACACCACCAGAGTGGCACGCAAAGACTGTAGATCACAGTGCAGATTATAAGTAGCTGAGCTCTGGTCAGCGAGACACTAAACGGTGTTCGTACGTCTTTGTCAGACCTTTATCTACAACCTTTTCAGGACGAGATATCGATAAGCATAATGGACAACGAGAAGAGCGGCTGAGTAGACGAATGAACTAAGGGCGAATGCGTATCCTGAACAAAGATTTCACTAGATACGATTGATTGTCAGTTAGAGCATACCGATCTGGCAAGTATTCACATCGAATAGATTGCCAAACCCGTTGAATACATACACTAAACTGCTTCCGTAGAACACCAGTCTGAAAGCATAATCTAGGATTCAAAAATCCTTGGTCTGGTGAGAGTGAATGGAGTTTACCTAGCCATCGTGAGCAGAAAAGAGAGGCAACAGATGCACTCCACTACAGCCGAAACAAGGATCAACGTCGCATAGGTACTGTAAGGACGCTCTTGCATCGACAATTTTGCAATAGCCGAAAATTTAAAACTAGAACGGCAAAACGTTGTGCGAGCAACGAATGGGCAAATGGTGTGCAAATGGTCACATGGCATCCAGTTGATCTGAGACCGATGTAACAGTAAGTTCTGTTTGGGACGTACTTGAGATGCGGTGGCGTCCGGAGCAAGATTGCCAGAACAACAACGACGTTAGCGCAGACTCCAAAGCCGTCGAACAAGGTGTAGTAGAGAATGTAATCCTTTTCCCAGCTCTCATATTCGTCGAACCACATCTCCGACAGAAAGGTAAATGAACGATAATGCACTTGATAGCAGTGATGGCATTATAGGAATCTGAGTTGGCATTCGACAAAGCTCGCGTCAATTGGAGTACGGCTGACCAAAGGGTACTAGTCCTATCGATCAGTACGGGTAAAGGCTGTGAAAAAATTAAACGGACTCTCGTTTCGCAATGCTCTCTCTCCGGTCAGACAAAGCGAGAGTCTTTAACTTTCCTTCCTTTAACTTTTTGCACAGCCCTGGTGCACGCCGGGAGCCGGATACTCGATTTGTGGTATGCCAACCCATAAAATGTGCGGAAATGTTACAAGGATGGAGTTAGCAAGATGGTGGCATCATTCAACAAAAATAATAACTTCAGAATGTTCATCGCATCATAAATTCTCCAGATTTCACTGTACACGCACATTTATCAAATTGATTACGCAGGATATTGCAACATACAATTGAAATTTCATCAACCTACTCGTTTAGCAAACACATGACACGTTCTCAAGTGGAACTCTAATGACAATTATCAATAATTTACAAGCATTGAACTCTATGGTATTATTATTGTGGGCGAAAAGCCGTTCTGGTTACTAGACATGGCCTGACAAGAAACACTCTCATCACTTCACATACTCTCTCACCGGTCAGAGGCGAGATAGTGTGAGAAATGAGGAGTCATTTCTAGCCTACACACTGAACACTGAGAGGTGCCAAGTACCCAGTGGAACTCAAATGTCAATAATCAACTTTTTACAAGCCTATGGTATTAATTCTCAATCTCACTCTCAATTATTTATCATGGACAGGCTATATGACAATATTAGAAGTGATCGAGATTTTTAATGGCACATGATATTACGATGTCACAACAGGGTGACAAAGACAATGCAGTGCGTTAACAATACGACGTGTAATCGATTGGGCGGAATACTTTTAGGTGAAACGTCGTACTGGCTACACACTTATCTCTCGGAAGCGAGGATTCTCAGTTGACGATGGACCGAGTCGAGCAGTTTCCTTCTATCGCTTCCCTTCATCGAGAAGAGCCCGCTCGCCTTCTTCTCCCACTCCATCTTCCTGCAATCAATTTTATCATTACAATGATCTTGATCCCTTGCAGACAGTTTGAAATGCCTGATAAATCACTCTTCGTGACTTGCTCAATCAAGCACTCAAACACCTCGGGCCCTCTTTTCGAGATCGGATGTTCTCTATCGTCATTCCTACAGTACGCCTAAAGTTTATCCAGTGACGCTTACTTCGTCACTCTTATTTCCCTCCCTCGCCTGGGCGGAGTGCATTCCATCTCTACCCGTTCACTCACATCTCTCCAAAAAAACACAGAAGTTCACTCACTTCTCCAGCACGACGATCGCATCGTTCATCTTCACTCGGTCGTACGTCTTCCTTTCATTACGATGCTCCGCACAGAACGTCGCCCAGTCATCGGCCACCACCAGATCGAGCAGTTGTCTGTAACTCGGTTAATAAATGTAATCATATTTCACATACAGCGTAGAAGTTCGGAAAAGCATATTAATTCGTGCCACCATCAGGTCCATCAGTTGTCTGCCAATAAGAATAATTAATGTAATTGTATTTCACATACAAAGTAGAAGTTCGAAAGGACCGTTCTCAATTGTTATCTAATAAGTTTTACTTCAACATTATTGGCACTATTCGGATAGCTGGACTACTCTCCTCTATGTATTCAGTCCCATTTACGACCGCTTTGCAAAATCGAACGGTTGAGCGCGAAACAAAAAATGAAGAAGCGGCCACGTCACCTGAGCATGCGTGGGCATCATTGCTGCTACGAGCAATAACCACCCGGCTTTTCTGATCTTCACCTTGCCTTGTGGCAATAACGCACCCGTTTTCGCACACAATCGCCTCAAATCCACACGATTCCAACCATTAAGAGCGACTCCTGCCCCACCCCATCTTCTCACCTGAGACCCGCGAAGGTGAGGGGCAGCGTCTGCGCGTCCACGCCCGGCACCGGGCACTGCGCCGCGAACATCTCGCACTGCATCACGTCCAGCGAGAATCTGCGAGAAGCTGAGATAACAAGTGGGAGTGATCATTTCACTTCACTTCAACTTGTTTTACTTCAGGGCATAGAGGGTACTAGACCGGATGCGAGCATTGGGAGGCGGGAGACAACTGTACCAGATGTCTGTGACGGTTTTTCGAAATAGTGCTCATCCGATCTAGTCTCTAATAAAGGAATAGGGCAACTAGTTGAGACTACAAGCTCTGTCTACTCACTGGTCGAGTGCGCCGCGAGAGACGGTGCGGACGGAGGGAGAGACGAGGGCGGAGAGCAGCGAGTCAGCAACGTACTTGCACATCTGGCAATGTTGGAGGATTCGTTGTGGAAAATGTAATAACTGTTTCGTAGTCTCGCTCTCTTTTGTGGTGTAGCTGGTTAGAACAGTAGATCTGGGCAATGGGGAAGGTTTGGTAATAAATAATCTCTAGATACATCATCAACGATTAGTCCATCCATCAGCAATCGCTAATCATTGGATGCGGGAAAACAACCCAATAATAGTTGAACAATATCGCTCACTTTTGTGAAGTAATTGACAAGAATAAGAGAGATATGGCCCTGCACGGTCGGTTGGCAACACATAATAAAGAAGCGATTTCGCGTTCTGTTTTGGGCACACTATTCTCACAGAGTATGCTATCTCTAGAATTCTCACTCTTCTCCTCACTCAGAGTGGCCTCATCCTGGGGCCCAGGACCTGGGCCAGAAAAGATCTTATTTATACGTGAGGCGGGGTCGCTGTTAATATTTGGAATCGGGTGAGTTTGAGGTCATGTTTATAGAAAACGCGTGGGTTACTGCTACAAATCAATGGCAAAATCATCACAACCGGGTGAGGTTGACTCCAATAACGGGTGGGTGTTGCTGATAGCAGCATTGCTGCCCTCACCTGAATGGCCACATGCCGGGCGAGAACGACGGGGAGGCAGCTCGAAAAGGAGGCGAACGTCGTCGAGAGGAAGGCGATCAGATCGAGGATGTAATCTGAGGCGTGACCGGCGCAGGAGGAGGCCAGCTCCCAGTCGTACGCCACTGAATAATATAATAAAAATCATAAATAATAAAAACTAATACTGATAATATTAACTATGTGAGCATCGCAGCTCATCTATTGGCATAGAGTAGATTCCATAAGACAACATCTCATTGGTACGCCAGCACTGATGTTCAGCAGCGAAACAGTTGGGCACGATAGAGTGACGAATACTCCCATCGTAGGAAACAGATTCCAAAAACAAAATACAACACCTCATCGTTGAAGTTGACAGCCGAATACTCCAACCACTCACTATTCTCGAGGAACAGATCCACCTTCCGCCTCAGCGACTCCTCGATCTGCTGCTCTGCCTCGGTGCGCGCGTCTCGGAAGACGCCGTCGGACAGCGCCACCAGATGACCCGTCGCGTGCGCCGGGGTCTCGCCTGGAAATATAAATTAAATAATTTCAAGCGTTCCGGTCACACGTCTCGTGTACCTTCAGAAATCTATTTCATTAGATGCATAGGTGAACGTAGGCGCACGAACTAAAAAATATAAGGAGGGGTTCATTTGTTGGTTCGTCTGATAATTGAAGGACCAGCAAAAATCCAACGAGAGAGTGTGTGAAATTGAGAGAGTTTCTTGCAATCCAAGATTCTTCAACTGTACGCTTTAAGGTGTGAAAGTAGTTCATGCGAACTAACCAACGAATTCATCCCTCCTTATATTGAGGACCACTCGGGGCAAACATTAAACATTCGAGCGATGAATCAATATTTAATTATTATTTTACAATGTTGAATAATTATTACTGAACAGAACTACGTTGCGGTGCGTGTTTCTCATATATTCAAAACAGAGGAAAGTTGCAAGAATCAGAGATCGAAGATCAACGCTCACCTCCATTAACGATTCGAGTGATAAACGGGCTGAGAAACTCGCATGACTTCTCCAGGTAGCCCAGGTTGACTGTCATCTGCACCAACTGAAAGGGGTGGAATTAGTGCTTGATCTTTGATCTTCGGAAACATGTGGCATATGCTCAACCACACGATGTTTGACAAGAAGGTGGGTATTGAGAATGAGAGAGATAGAATTAGAATACTATGCGAGAATAGCCAGGACAAAATCCATGACCGAGAAATCAATTCTATTCCCACTTCATTCTCACCTGAATGAGCGTTCTGTTCTCGTCGTGAATGCACTGCTTGAGGCGCTCCGACCATCGCGCGAGAAGGACGTTCGCGAACCTGCGAAATATTTACTTAATATTTATGTTAGAACTAAATCAGATGATCACCGTTCTCCATGTTATATAAAAGGAAGGAATATTCAAACGGTTCATGGTTCTCATCCGACGGTGACTCGATGAACAACGAAGCTATTGAATAGTAAATTATCTGCAAATCAAATTAATCAAAATAGCTCACTTTCTCATTGAGTCCTCTAGATCCGAGTGACTCATCTGGAGGTTCTCCATGAATTTGAGGCAGTTGACGAGATAGTTCTTGACTTGCACGTAAGCGGCAACGACGAAGCGAGAGAAGGGAAACGCGCGGGGGTAGTGCTCCTGAGAAGGAGCCATTGAGCCATTTCCTTATTCATGCGTTCCACTGATCTTCAACAAAAAATAAAAAGCAGCCCGTTAGCGCACCAAGACTCAACAGTGGTCTTAAAATATTATCGATGCTGAACATCTTGATAGCATTCCACCCCTCTACTCACCTTCTCCATACTCCTCTTGTAGTACGGGAACTGTCGCACGACCGCTCTGAACGCCTCCTCGTCCTCGACTGAGATGGGCGTGTAGTTGTCGCTGTCGAGATCGCGCACGAACTGCGCCTCGTACTCACGCATTAGGAGAGCCGTGTACTGGTCGCTGCAATAATCGTAATTTTAGGGTTGTTCCGAAAATTTCTGAGCTTTTTGTTTTGATAAATTGCAGCTCAGTGGCATTATCTATCCATATAATTTCCTATGCATATTTTGCGGGAAGCTTAGGTCGAAACGAGAATAGTATAGAATTTAGTCACGATTGTGTTGTTTATGAGAAATATATTTTAGTGTCGATGACCTTGAGAATTATTATGAAAAAAATAATTTTACGCACTTCAGTCGAAAAATAATTTAATGCAATCAATCGATTCCCTAATCTTGCCCAGCTAAGCAGTAATAGGGCAAGGCTTGCTGGTTCAGATGAGCATGAAATTTCGAGCTTATGGGGTCAAAAATTGTAAAAAATGCTGCTCGCAGTTAGCAAAATGCAGTTAGTTTCACCATTCGGTGAAACTAACTCACACCAAAATAATACCGTGAGTTTATCGTCCTAACTACTCCAGTTAGCAACACTAATGAGAGCCCAGGGGCTTTCGATGAGAACACAGGGCATGGAAAACTTGATTCTATCAGATTCGGATTTATGAGATTTCAGATCTGGAGACTATTTTGAACCAGGGATAACTGTCTTTAGGTTCTAGTCTCAGCTATTGCTCATTCAACGTCCTTCGAAAAACTGTTTTGTTTTTGGTCATATCACTCCTCTGTGAAAAGTTATGATCTGAGAAAAAGAGGGTACAGTTCTCTTCTCCGTTCATTTTAAATTGTAATCGTATCCGTGCTTTTGATCGGAAAGGCCCGATCAATGGTGCAATAGAAAGAGTATCGTAGGCCTTATGAATTAGTGAGAGCATGGGCTGATAGGCCGACCAGGGAAAGTGGGAGAAGGTTGAACATTCAATGTTCAAAAAAAGCTCAGAAACTTTCGGAACAGACTGATAGATGACTGTCAACAAAAGCCAAATAGGTCTCGGTAATGCAATGTCGAAGATACGAGTGACCAACCGTCATTTCATTACTGGATGAATCCCGCTAGTTACAGTATGCTCCCCCCCATCCATCTCGCCCCCCCCCCCTTCCTCCTCCCCCCCCCCTCTAATAATTTGAGACAAATTATGAATAGCGCACGTGTAGTGCTTGAGCATTACAATTTACACTAACTCTGAGCGGGCAATCGTATTTCATCAGTGAATAAACTAAGCTCTGACAACTCACGTGAAGTGCTTTGCGCAGCTACAATTTAAGCTAACTCTGAGCGGGCAATCGCCCATTCATCAGTGGACAGACTAAGCTCTGGCAACTCACGTGAAGTGCTTCATCAGCTGGTACAGCCGGGCGACATCGTATCGGTAGCTCTTCATGGTGAGGCCAAACAGGAGGACCACCTTCTTCAAGCGGATCATCATATCGACATCGGAGAAAGCGGCCTGACAAATAATCCATTGAGTTCACCAAATTACCGTTTCCCAACTCTGAACTATAAAAGAAATGCACGCTATAATAATTAATTACTAACTATAATACAATATTATACTAATTAATTAACATAATTAGTTGTAACAACCCCTCAACCACGCACAAAGTGCTCCTTGAGCAGCTCAACGACAGCCGAGGACGCCTTATTCCACAGGCTCTCCATCTGCCGGGCGGTCGCGAGGGCGGGTTCAGTCAGATGGACGTGCGCCTCGACGACGAAGAAACCGACGACCTCGTTGAGCCAGTCCACGTACTGCGACAGCGACGTCATCTGACAGTTGTTGATGGCCCATTTCTTCCAAGCTCGAATCAACAATATTCAACAGCCGAGCGATACAACAAATTTTCCAGATATTATCCTCATTGAACGTTTTACAGGAGACATCCTAACTCGTTCACTACTCGGAGTAGAGCAGCGTAATTTACTCAATAACGCCATTCAACCTCAATAATCCTCACCTTAGCCTGTCCCTGGCACACGATCTCGCACTGGCGCTCTCTCTGCCTCCTGTAGTACACCTCGAACTCGTCCTTCTTCCTTGATTAATTAATTAATTAATTACTTCTTCCTTATTCCTTAATTACCCGAGCACGGCCAGAATCTGCGCGCAGCGATGGATGGGCGTGAAGTCGATCAGGTCTTGCGCCGAGAGCTGATCCGAATTCTGCGAATAAATATTTAATTAATTAATGATTATTGATTAATGAGTCTTGATTAATAATTAATCTATTACAAATAACTTTGTGAAACGTAATCCAATGAACGCGGAAGTGCCGAAATTGTGCTGTCTGATGAAACTGCGCTGATTCACGTTTTTGGGTCGCTTTGAGTATTTCGAAATTACCCAACTCACATCGATATCGGACACTCTCTTCACTGGCTTGCTGGCTGCAGCGTCGTCGTTGATTAGCGCGCCGTCTGCTGAGATGGCCACCTGGCGTGGATATCGATTAGTTTCGAATCACCATGATCAGGGTATTAGATTATCGACTACCGTAGTCGAACGGTCAAGAACATCGATTACTTTAGTGTCTGCGTGCTACCACACCTGGCGAGATTATTGATTAGCTTCGAATTAGGATGGGATGTCGACTACCGAATTCCAATTGTCAAGACTGTCAAGAAACTGTCTAACTGTCAAGAATTTCGAATCTTTAGGGTCTGCCTGCTACCGTAATCTACCGTAATCCCCTCTCACCTTGACGCTGACCGCGTTCTTGCTCGCTTCCTCCTGCAGTCGCCTCTCTCGATCCGCCTCCGACACGCCGAACGAGTGCATCTTGGCTGTCTGCGAGAGGAGAATTGATGCAAATGTCTTCTGATACTCGACAAGACGAGGGAGGGGCTTTCATTCCTTCGTTATCGTGCGTTTCGAATGCTCAGCAAAGTCAATACGGTGTTTATTGTTAGCGGCTGCCTTACGAACTGAATCGTTCGGAACACAATAATCGATTAGCGATGCGCTTTTGAAAAATTATTTTGTTGTTTCGTTCCTGCCTATTTAGTGGCGTAGAACCGTGTTATAGCTAATTAAAATTATATAAACATCGGCAAACGTGCGAAAACGCGAGTGAAAGTGAAAAGAGGCGTGGCTTGGCATCAAGCCAACGGTAGGAAAGAGTAGTAAACTAGCGGAACCGATTATACTCTTACGATAAATGGGCTCGTTCGCAACTCAACATGCATAGGTGAGAGAGCAGAGGCATCCTCTATTGCCGATATCGGCAAATGCGTGATCCATAGATCCAGAGGTCCATTTCGTGCATGGCTTCATAATGGCCTCTTTTCGAAAATCTATCCACCCTATCACTTACACCAGTGCACGCGTGCTGCCCGATGCGGCGCGCCACCTTCTTGATGCTCTCGAGGAAGTCCTTCAACTCGGAATACGCCTGCAAAAATATTGCAATTATAAAATATTTTAATTATTGAAAATTAACTATCAAAAGGATCAGTGTCGATTGACTGGAAAACACTGGAAAACCGCCGTATGCTTGCGTCACATAGCTTCAACATTGTAGTTACAACGCACCGAGTTGAAAATATAAATTTGTTCCCTTGACATACATAAGCGCCGTTTTCCTTGAGGGCATTCAAGGTGGCGGTGATCCGTTCAAAAATAGATATTTCTACAAATTTTTGGAGCGACCCATTGCTTTTTAGCCGGAAAATGTTAAAATTGGTCGAAAATAGTCGGTGACCCTTGCATAGCTATGGATTTTTGCCAGCGCTGACCCGTTCATCCTAGTCTAAAAATTTTCAAGTAGGTCCCTGGTCCAGCTATGTCCCTTGAACACAAAACATCTTGCAGCATCAGTGCCAAGCCAAAAATAGCACTGTTACTATAGCAGTCACGGGGAGGTCCCTACAATATTTCTCACCTTCTCCTCAATCACCCTCGTCATCGGGTGCATGCTCTTCGCGAGATCCGCCGTGAATCGGCACCAAGTTTGAGGGTTTATGCCGCTAACTCCCCATCAAACCCGGCTTACAACGCCCGGGTCAGTGCAAAACGGAATGCCCCCTTGCTCCTTCTCACCCTCTGCTCGATCTCCGCCCTCAGCGGGTGCATGCTCGCAGCGAGATCGGCCGTGAATCGGTACTGCTCGATCAGCTTGAGGTGCGTGTGCTGCAGCTCCTCGAGCACTTTGAGGGCCTGGTAGTACCTGCAAGAATCATTGAAGAGTAACTGACAAGAGGGCGCTCAAAATGTGTTGAAAACCGTCAGCAGTCAAAGAGCCTAGCAGTTCCTGCGAAGGAGGTGATATTTGAAAGTGCTCAAAATATGATCGAAAACGTTTGACTCACACCGTGAATCAGCATTTCTAATCATTATCGCTCTCACAACGAATTAGTGCATCAGAGCAATACGCACGACCTTGATTTGCTACCGTACTACCACTGAGGCGAACTACTACCTTTGATTGGCGGGCGACAACTGCTATGACAGAGAAAGTACTGCGAAACAGTTCTCATCCTAGTTACGGAGCTACAGTACCCGAACATGAAACATAACCAATCGATGCTTATCAATAATCATGATCGGAACTCACTTGCTCTGCGCCATCAACTCCTGCATCTTCGCATAATTGTCGAGGACCGGCAGGCACACGGCGATGTGGTCGATCGCCACCATCGCGTTACGCATCTGGATGAATTGCGATAATAAATTAATAATATCAATAACAAGAAATATAATATTATCAATGTTCTTGCTGGCGGTGGAAGGCGAGTGTCGTTGGTCATACAATAGTTCACAAGCAAGATGCGCTGCCAAATCCGCACTCCCTACCATCTATGACCCGGCGCTTCTAGCACACATCCTTTCCTCAAGTGTCCCGTCGTCGCCCCTCCCTGTTCCTCCCACCCATACGCCAAACAGGTCTCGCCTGAGCGAGATGGGATGTCGGCGGCAGCCCGGCAAAAAAGCCCATAAAACCATGGAAAATTCGAACTAGCTTTATAGGCCACGTCGGCAAATGCTTTAGGGATATCGGCAAGAAATCTCTGCTAAACCTCAGTTGACGTATGCTCTCACCTGCTTTCTGTACTTGACGATCTCCGTCGTCTTCGCAGCCATCTCGCCGGACGCCGATTGCACGGTCGAATCGATCTCGCGCGCCTCCTCCTGGCAGTTGATAAGTCAGTTCATGATTCATAGATACCGTACTCAAGTCGGGATCGCACTGTACACATCGCTAGCCTTTTTAGATTTTCTGATTGAAAGAAAATTTGATTATTGATACCCGCGGTTTTATTTTTGAGGACCAGTGGGCAGAATAACAAATAAGGCCGACGCAGTTTGGCACTACATCGGATACGGTCATGTGTTGACTGCCGTAGAGCGACGGGTGGCAGTGATAGGGGCAACAATCCCTATGCCTGCCTCATCCTCACCTTGATGGCGTCGCACTTCTCCCTCAACTGCATCAGCTGTTTCATCGAGTCGATGAATCCCTGGTAGTGGTGAGAGCACGCCTGCAATTATTACTGGTTACAAGAGAAGGTCATCAAGTATCCGCGGAGTTTCCCCGCCACGGAAAATACCAGCTAGCCCTACACTAAGGATGCACAATCAAGGCTGTTTTCGCTTTAGAGGATTAACACGAAAGCACCCGTAACAACGATGACATGGTCAGAAAACGAAGTACCACTAACCCTCTGGATGTTCTTGTCGTAGTGATGGATGCGGTGGTCGAGACCGCGTGAGAATTTGGTGACGTCACCGCTCTCGTAGATCGCCCTGAAAGGATCTATGTTCAGATTATATTTGCGTGCGGCAATAAACCGAACTACTAGCAATCACTATTGTAATCGATAGCTTATTCGACGGATCATAAACGCCTCGGATTCCCGCAGTAATGGTCTTTCATGAAAATGATCTCTCACCTGAGCACTAGTCCGATGCCTCCAGAATCCGTGGCCTCGAGCTCGTAGATCTCCGGAGTCATCTCGGGAACTGAAAGGGAAGAGGTTAGGCAGATGAAACCAGAAAATTGGTATGTAAATGATCGATTTCCTGTTAAAGCTGATACCAGCGCTTATCGGTCTAAACATGAACAAAATGGAAGTGCTAAGCACTGCACTGGCATGATAACACTTCCAAAGAACAAGTAGAAGCACATATCGCATTGATAAAGTCAACGAAGAGCAAACTAACGTGGTTCGAAGCTCGTCGAGGCCGAATCGTTGTTGCCAGCAGCCTCCTTAGTCGCAGTAATCGACGATGTCGTGTCGGAAAGCGAGGAATTTGCGGGAGCCATAATCACTGCAAGCAAAATCATTGAAAGAGGCCAAAACACAGGCGAGGAAGGTGAAAAAAACACGCAACGCGAGCAGGCTGAATCGATAGCGATAGCGAACACCACCTAAAGCGTGTGAGCACTCTATGCCACGGAGGCTGCGCAAACTCATAAGACACGAACTTAAGGTGAAAATAGTCGAAAAACACTGCAAGTCGTGATAAAACAGTAGGACCAACACGCAATTTCTAAGAAAACGAAGGCAAGGTAAATCAAATCATGCAAGCGTGGGTAACAGAAGATGCGCAATCGAATGGGTATGAAACGGAACTGCACTAATCGATAATTCATTGACAATAAAGTAATAAACAAAAATTTACATAACACAAACGACACGCACACACAACTTCTCACCAGCTCCGGCTCTAAAATACCGTACTTTTAGCGTTGGGTCACGCTCCCAGTTCAGACTTATAATTTTCTCCCGTTTGATGGTTGTTTGATCTCGAGCTCGCGCTTCATTCGATCGATATCTCGCGTCGGCGATTGAGCGACTGTCTCGAGAACGCAGCTGGCCTTGATCTACCTCGACTCGCGCGCTTCCATCGCCTCCATTTTCGAAAATTCCTTTCCCTGTGTTCCTGCTCTCCTCGCGCGCTGCCCACCTTTTCTTCTCCACTGTGTTGCTCGATTTCTCCACGGGAAACTATTGTGACGGCTTGCTTATGCTTAGCATCGACCGCTGGCTAAATCGTTGCCATTTCGCGTGCGTACTTCGGTTTTTCATGAGAGCCAGTCGCCTCTCTGTGGGAAAGGAGCAGGGTAGCTGCTGCGCATTTGATGAATCTGGCGCCTAATGCTGTCCGTGAACTATGCCTTCTGTCCCATTTTTGAGTAGCCGATTTTTTAGTATCCAAATCATTATCCGACCGATTATTGGGTCCAAAGAAAAATTGATGTATGATACGGGACAAACAAATTATATGGATAAAACTCTTTATCTGCATTGTTCATAGGAAACTTGGCGAAGAAACAAATAAATTACTGCATACAAAGGTGTGATTCATAACATTATTGCGAGAATATGGAGAGGCCGGGCATAACTTACAAAATATTCGAATTGGACAGTCAATTTGCGGTACGGTAGATGGACTACCGTAACAACTCAAAGCTACCAGGAACACAAGTGGGTTGAGAGGCGGTTGAGCTATTTGGTGGAACATAATGTGGTCATAGCGCATCGCAGGCGAGATACTTTAATTGGGGAGAAAAGCTGGATAATGTGTCAGGCAAAAGGGTCACGAACGATTTTACAAGAAAAAATCAATAATAAGTGCGGGATGGAATATGTAGAGAGCAGGGGTAATCGGGATTACGATATCCGCTTATTATCACGGTAAGAACAGATAATTGTGGCGCGATGAGAGTACAACGAATATGCAGCAGTCAGTGGGTATGTCGATAAATTTAGCACGAGTTTCTGTGGATCTACCAACGAGTTACAGTAGTAGCACTATGACGAACAACGGATTACGGTAGCAGCAAGTTATGGATTGATGGGGGTACGGTAACAAATCGATACAGATAACGGGGTGGCTCAGGCTGGGGTACGGTAGGCTACCGTATACCTTACATGAGTCCGCACTGTCTGAGATTGTCCTGGATGATGATATCGGTGACGGCATCGAACACGAATCGGATGTTATTCGTGTCAGTGGCACACGTGAAGTGCGTGTAGATCGTCTTGTGCGAACCGTCCTGCAATATCGATTTTTTTAAACATAATTTTTACCCGCCCATGACACTCTGACACCCTTGCACGAATCACGCTACAGTACCTCCCTACCGTAACCCGCTCTCTCGACCAATAATGATTAATTGATTATCGATTGATCACTACCGTAAGCTTCCATCAGAACCAATCAGTTGCTAAAAGCATACTACTCTGTGATTCGGCTTCTCGTTTAGACTACCGTAACCCGCCCCCCACCAACCTCCCCCCCTCCACTCACCGCTCCTCCCTTCCGCTTATTCAGGCCCTCGAACTGCGTCTGGATGTAGGCCGCAGCCTCCTCGTACGTGTTCGCACCTGCGAATTCTTGAACATGAAATCCATTATTTTCCAATCTTCCCCTCCACCTATCATCATCATCCTACATTGTAAAGTTTACAAATGGACTTCTCTGCAGCGTTTTGTGTGGTCGTTGATGTGCTGGCACGGTTAGGTGACTCATTGGCCCCGCCCCTGTCCCCCCTCTCGCTGGCGTTCTCCTCTCTCATTCTCCACACAACCACACAACACTGAACCATGGAATGAAGTATTGCTCTCATATTCTCCTGCCTTGCATAATATATTGAGATTCCTCTATGTCATCGGCTGACATCTTGGTCTTATTCACTCACGAAGTCTATCTGTCATCGGCTGACAGTTGGCTCACTTATTAGCACTTGATTCAGTCCTGTGCCCTTGTTCTCCTCGTACCTTACTCATCGGCTGAGTACTGTACAACCTCTCCTAACTCTCTTAGTAAAGGCTCTTCTAGACTAGCATATCAATCTACTTAGCTACTTATCTCACTAACGCATTCTACCTTCTTTACTGCCTGATCAGTTGATACTATGTTTCAATTCATATTTCGAATATTTAAATAATCATAAAACCCCCCACCAGGATACTCGGGGAAAGCAATGTAGCCAATGCTACTCAGAGTAGCCCAACACCCAATCAGCCCAATAAAATTCGCATAATAAACCCCATAAACATACCAGGATACTCGGGGAAGGCGATATTCAGCGGCGATCGCTTGATCTTGTCCTCGAACAGATCCTTCTTGTTCAGGAAGAGAATGATCGACGTCTCCGTGAACCTGCGCGCAATATATTGGGTTACGGTATCGATTAGGTACGGTAGATTCAGAGAAACGTACAACGCATGAGCTATCATCATAACCATTGCGCAGCGATATACGTGCAAATTCAGAGATTGGCTGGATTTCAAAAAATAAAAATGAGTCGAGTGAAATCCCTCACCACTTGTTGTTGCAGATGGAGTCGAAGAGGCGCATCGACTCGATCATTCGGTTCTGCAATTATCGTAATTATTTAAATGTTTAGTATTTTATACAAAATTATCCCTTTATTTTACAACATGATCATCCCCCCTAAAGCAATCATTTTCACCTTTTGCAATCCTGCGCCTTCTCTCGGTCTGCAGAAGTGATTAGCTACAATCGGTATTGCAAGACATTGCAAGGAATCGCAGAACAAGGAAAATGCAGAATCGCCAGTATACGATTTGTGCAAAAAGCAGAATGGATTAAAATATCAACATTCTCTTATCGTAACCAAATAAATAATAGCGCACAGAATACCCATCGAGCTATTGAAGTGGATATTCTAACTGAAATCATTTAATCCGACTCGCCATACCGTAATCCCAACGGTCGCTTTATTATTCTCCTTCCTCGCCCTCCTCTCATACTGTAGTACATTTCCTCTGCCTTTTTTGTATTCCTCTGCCGTATGCCATCAACATCCCATGCCGTGTCATCTCGTCGTCTATCTCATCAATGCAATACCGTAATCGCAACCATATCAGGATACAGTATCTTGGCAATTCTACAGTAATCTATGCAGCGTACTATCTCGTCATACTCCTCTCTTATCACTAGTTCTACCGTACCCAATCGCAAGCTCTATCGCGTCGATACAGTACCGCTACAGTACTCCTCCACTCATCTATCGTAATCTCTCTTTCCCTACCGTACCATCTCGTCGTCTTCTCGCTCGCATCACTAGTTCTACCCTACTCAATCGCGGCCTCTATCGTGTCGATTTATTACCGTATTCATATACTCCACCGTATCTCGTTTGTCTCTCTACCGTACCATCTCATCATCCTCCGCCAGCATCCAATCATTGCAATACCGTAATAGCAATCATGTCATGCTACAGTTACCTAACAATCCTACAGTAATCTGCGTACCGTACCATCTCGTCGTCCTCCTCTAGCTCGCATCACTAGTTCTACTGTACTCAATCAATCGTGTCTCTACACCCCCACTATCTCAACCTCACTCCCATCAAGATACCGAAGTCCCTTTGACAATTCTACCGCATCCCTACCGTACCATCTCGTCGTCCTCCGCCAGCATCATGTCGTACTCGCTCATCGCGACGCAGAAGATGATCGCCGTCACGCCCTGTTAATTAGTAATTACAAAATAGAATAATTAGCACATATTTATTAAAAACTCGAATGGGTTCTATATTGATCATGTTACGCACGAAACAGTTACGTTTCACGATCTTTTGATAGGGGGGGGGGGTGATTTTCTAAACACCAACCTCGAAGCAGTGGATCCACTTCTTGCGCTCGCTGCGCTGCCCGCCCACGTCGAACATTCTGCAGAATTATGATTATTTATAATGCTGGTTATTGATTTATCAGCATTAGCATAATTATTAATTTATAAATGCCGTCCACCTTCCAGATACCCTACTGCCATCCAACAACAAACAAAGTTTCAACATCAACAGCAGCAAGTACTGCTTTCGGATTCAAACCGCCATAGTCGATTGTTGTCAACTTCATTGAACTGAAGGACCTTGTAACTAATTAATTAAGCAGCAAGCTGATTAATCAACTAATTAGCAACTTAATCAACTAATTAGCAACTTAATTAACTAATTAGCAACTCACTTGATGTTGAGATTCCTGTAGGTGGACTTTACTCTACAGTAGTCTCTACTATTCGTTTTTTTCCCGCTCGGTGGCAATAAGTGATGAGAAAGTTTAACAAAAACCACTCACTTGAAGTGGAGATCCTTGTAGGTGAAGTTCGTCTCGACGATGCCCGTCGTCTTCACGCGCGTGCGCAGGACGTCGTCCTTTAAATAGCATAATTAATTAATTAAATGATTAATTAATTAAAGGAAGACTAATTAATTAATTAAATAAACACAAAGCAGTAAAGCGATAGGCATTTCACCGCATGTTTACTTTTTTCCCCATTTACCGAACGGTTACACTACCAGTGCGATCGTGCTCACTTCTCCATATTAAATTTGTTATCGCCAAAATTATTCGAGATGTTAGCGAAACGTGAGATTCCGCTCACAGAAAATTACGGCAAACAAAGCCGCGATCAGAGAAACACACACTCCGTTAATAATTCATAGTTACTAGGACAAGCGAAGAGTCCTAAGTAAATAACCTATGTGCGCAAACAGTTCGGTTGTCGGACAAGCAATTTCAAAAACGAAAAAAAAAACCGTAATCCCATCGATTCTATTCGAAAATTGGACAGCACTGATCATCCTTCCTAGTGACCATCTCTAATGGACATTACCCAGCGATAACGCGAACATGAACAAACTAAAGTACGGTAGATAATTTAGAATATCGATTAACCTGGGTAGGCACGTAGTTGGGCTGCGCGATTCTGTCCAGATAGTTGAGGTAGTACGCGGCCGAGTCGTTCAGCTGGTACTCGCGAGAGCTGGAATGGAGAAATCGATAAATGAGGATGACCATGATCAAGCTAATGAGCATTGCTCATTGTTTGCAATGGAGTTCGCATTCCATATTGGGAAATTCATTCAGCTGGTACTAAAGAACCTAATCCATCCAACTAAAGGGCCGCGTAATCCCGCGCATCTTCAATAACCTACGGTATGCTGCCTTCCGAGTTCATTTGTTGTTGTTTTTAATGTTTACAATTCACAATCAGGACATCCCTCAACTTTATTGCTACTTCACACCTAGTGTAGTCGACACATTCGAGGCCAATACAAAAACCTTTCTTTCAGCAGTTGCCTCAATAGCATTAATAACGCTTCCTTGCACAAACCGACCATCAAATTGCAGTAATACAACAAATACGGCTGCGATCCTGCTCACACTACGTCCCTGTTCGCACGCTATTCAGAATAAATGTAGAATTATTGCCCTAGCTACCGTACCCACCACCCTTCTGCTCTCGACGGTACAAACGACGGTTTGTATCAATTATACAAGAAAATAGTATTTGCTTGTACTTCTCACGCATGAGGCTAGCTGAACTGCACTTTCCACTATCCAGCAACCAAATGCAACTACAGTACTCACCTCTATCTTCCTGACCACCTACCACCTAGAGCGTCTGCATGGGCTGCCACTAGGCCTACCGTAACCTCACTTTCGACCGTACCCCGTTTAAACTACAGTAACCCTGAAATTACTACCGTAACCCCCATATCTACCTTACTCACCGCCTGGTCGGCCCACAGTCTCTGCATAGTTGCCACTAGGCCTACCGTAACCTCACTTTCGACCGTACCCCGTTTAAACTACAGTAACCCTGACATTACTACCGTAACCCCCATATCTACCTTACTCACCGCCTGGTCGGCCCACAGTCTCTGCATAGTTGCCACTAGGCCTACCGTAACCTCACACTCGACCGAATACCGATTTGACTACCATAACCCCAATAACTACCGTAACCCCCACTCACCGCGCGAAGCACTCCTGCACGCCCTGGTCGGCCCACAGTCTCTGCATGGCTGCAGCCAGGTCGGGCGACATCTCGCCCTCGTCAGAGTTCAGCGAGAGCTGCAACATCTACAAATTATGGCTAGAGGGTCGACACAAGCGTTATTTCGTGCTCATTAGCGGTTGTTAGTTAACAGTAAGCAAATATTTAGAAGAAAATTGCTAACGTTGACTCCGCAACGGATAAAGAAGATGCAAATGGGTACAGGGTTGTTATAAGCGGTTAGTGAGTTTACAAAGGACTCTAGCCTGATTAGTTGTTGTTAATTGTGCCAACAACTGGAGAATTTGCAAATTTGAGAAAATGACTAAAAGATTGCTCGAAGCGGGGTTATATTGCAGATTCCTTAGCATTAGTTGATTATGGTAATTATTGAAATAGGCGAGAAGTACTCCGTATTAGGTGATTACATCTTTACAGCTAAACGCCATTATTTGTTTACAAAAGCGTCAACAATTCTGGCCGAATGCCATACAGAAGTGGCCACAAATAGAGAAGCATGGGTTAGGTTTGGCAAAACTGTTCACATCAAGCACAGTAGACAAAACAATCGACCATAATGCACTTCTCGTTTCTATTTCTACATTGTTAATTAATTAATTAACTAGTTATTAGTAAATTAATTAAATAATTAACAACTAAGCAATCACCAGGAAGAAGCTTCTCGCTTCTAATTATACATATTCTATTTACGTTTCTTATTAATTAATTAACTAATTAGCAACTAGATACTGGACACAGTACCTGGAAGAAGCTTCTCGCATCGTTCTGCCGTCTCCGATCCGCGAAGTCCACCTTCAGCTGGTTCATCGCGCGCAGAATCGCCATCATCGACTAAAACATTAATTAATTAATTATCCTAACTACAATTAATTCACATCCACTGTTGTGATCAATGAGGACTGCTGCTAGATGCAATGCAAAAAAACGATCCAGTGTGCTTCGTTTCAGAACCAATGTAATCAATCCCTTGGGCTGAAAACATGTTTGAATAGTAGCTTGATTTGCAAGCAAATAAAATAAAACAGTACATTTAGACCAGCTACTAATTTGACGGCGATAAAACCTTCGGAAATTATCAAGAACTGGTCTAAATGCGCAATCAGGTTTCGAATATCTCGGTTTATGTTTCTCTGTGAAAGGGGAGCACCGCCCCCTTGAACC
>LS496188.1:67855-94127 GCA_900490845.1 Pristionchus japonicus
AAGTCGGCTCAAAATGAAGATATCGACTAGTTCAAAAGCGCGTTGTGATCAGCGTCCAAAAGGCATTGTTCACTGAGCAAATCAAGGTCCTAGCTCAAAGGAGCGCGATTTCGACCCGACCTGTGTATAGAGATTTATGTCAGAAGGGGGAAAACGTAGTATCTGATCTAAATGTATCAGACAAGTCTGATCGGCAATTTTACGACAGACATTGTGATAATTACTGTTTGAGTAATTTGGTTTCAACTATTGTTTTCTCTATCAATCCTCAAGGTTAAGTTGATGTAATATCCACGTTCTGTGATCCCTATTACAAATTCCGGCGAATCCGGCTTATCCATGAATAATTAACCGGCTCTTCCCCTGATTGATTATAACTAACGCCCTCGCCCTCTGCATTTCCATTTTCTGATTGCGGGAGTGTGTTTCCATCAATAATGCATAAGCTACAGTAACCCGACACTCCAATCAAAATGCAAAACAGAGCTACACACCCACAATCAGTTGCCAATTAAAACAGTAAGCAGTAAGCAAAATAACCTTTCGCATTAGCCGTTCAATGACCTTATATCGATTACAGGAAACGTTCCGTCCCTCTTCCTCCCGCGTTTCAAGTTGCTCACAAACGGAAACAACACCTAATTAACTCGCCCCCGGGCAATCGAGCGATACTCAACTCTCGGGCAAATGTCAAGTGGAGGAGTGTATTGATCGAAGGGGGGAGGAAAACATCAAACTTGAGTGGAATTGTGGATATCTTAGCCACTAATGAACTAATTAGGGACTGTCTCGAGTGCATCCTTGGCGAAACATCTTCTACTACTCACGCAACTTGATCAGCAGCTACAGCCGATTTCAGAGATAAGTGAAACAGAGTTGTGACTAGCCTATAGTTTAGTTAGTAATCAGGAAGCGCACTATCACCTGCAGCATGGAAGTTGAGTGATCAGTGCGCAAGCTGGTTGTATTGTTAGCCATTGCGTAATGTCTTGTATATTTTTAGAGAAATCAGTGTACATTGAGGCTAAAATAAACCGAGCAGATGCTGGTCTAGACATGAAACTTCCTATCTAGCACGTTGTAGCATCTGTCGAGCGCTATTTGATGTCACATCACTCAGCGAAACATAGATTCAGCAGTCTAATGGACCCTAAGGAGATTTTAATCGAATGATGTGGTTCCACAACATCACAACGAATACCGAGCAACTTATTTTGCCTCGCGGAAGGACAGTTAGGTTACGGCATCAAGATTTCAGTACCTGGATAGTTTTCGAGTAGACTACGGGCCGATACGCAAAACTACCGTAATCCTATCATTCTCTCAACGATTCTACCGCTAAATATTGATGCGCAAAAGTATTGGCTCAACATAGGCAGATAGTATGATGGATAGCTACCGATCAAGTAAATCTTTACCTGCATTGTATTGGAGAACACAGACGGTCGATACACCGAACTACCGAAACCCAATACAGATTTGACGTTTCAAGGTTTAGTTATCAATACCTGGATAGCATTCGAGTAGACAACGGGCCGATATTCCGACCTACCGAAATCCCATAATTATAAAATGCGAAAGTTACCGTACCTGAATGGTATTCGAGTAGACAACGGGCCGATACGCCTTCCTCTCCTCCTCTCCATAGCCCGTCTCGTGGATGATCTTCATCTGCTTCACGATCGTCGATTTGCCTTTAATTATTTAATAAAATAAATGAAATATAATAAATAATGACCCACCTACGTCAACCAACCCCTGTTTCATGGCTTGCCTGAGGTTGATTGATATTGATTAGTTATATATCAATCCCAAGCGATTTTACAATCGTAATGAGACCCAACGCTTGGTGGAGCCACCGGATCATTAATTAATCAAATTGTATTATTTTGTATGACAAACTATGCGACAAACAACAACCACGTGCAAGCTTTTCCACGCTAGTCATAATAACTCAATTTTCTCACATTTTGATTAACTGTACAACTAAGCCAAAGATCCCTCCTGATATACCACTCGCGACTACCAACATCGCGTTGGAGGCATGATAACCACATGAATACGTAATAACTACTGTCACTTGCCCGTCTCACATTCGAGGGACGGGGCATAATACGCTTTTTGCATTACCAAGACTGTTAGTAATATGGATGAATAAATAACCTCTACCACTATTGAGACTACGATCAATTATAAATAAATAATTAATTAATTACCCGACTCTCCCGCTCCGAGCAGCAGCAGCTTGACATCGCGCGCTGCACGGTCGCCCTCTTGCCGCAACTGTAAACACAATATAATCATTAATTAATAATCTTTAAACTCATGCTTTGGCTGCGAAGAGTGGGTGATGATCGAAACGATCACGACAGTTATTTACGACATTGACATCGACATTCAGGTTTGAGTAAAAGTTGCTCGCCCGGCAGCAAATTCAAATTTGAACCCATTATTTACCCAGTCTGGCTCATTTCCTGATATCGAGTGCACAAAAACATCAGCAGCTGATAAGGTGCGCGTACAATTCAAAAATAGCCAGCAACAGGCCACAATTGGTACCGTCGTCTCGCCTATTACGAGTGCAATCGAGTATAAACAATAAAATATGATAATTAAATTAATAAATAAGCAAATACCATGTCATCGATGGCCTTGGAGCGCATCTTGGCGCTCTTGTCCGTACTGTTGACGCAGCCCATTCTGATCTACGCTTGCGAGTAGCTCCGTCCCGATCCACTCAACGAGAAATAATAGTTAACGACAAGACAAAGCAGTCAACAACCAATAAACATTCGCGGAAGTGATTGAGGATCAACGGATCAATGATTTAGAGTCGCGGGATAACATCAAAGCGCCGTTATTAGAAAGGGGCCAGAAAGGAGGACAGGATGGAAGCGACGGGATGGAATGGGATTGGATACGAGAGTTCACGCTGGGAAGAAGAGGAGGCAATGGTGAATGGTGAATGCAGCCAATTCAAATGGAGTGCGAGAGAGCAGGGAAAGAGGAGAGAGGCAGGGAGGCGAAGGGAATGAAAGTGAATGATGGAAGGAGAGTGGGGAAGGGGAGAAATAGCGAACAGCACATGAGAGAGCTCATGGCAGAAATGGATTACTAGTGGAATTGATAGCAATATGTGCTGAATGGAGAAATTGGAGCGCGCTCGAATGGGGGATAATAGAGCGATTGGCAATGACAGCACAATGAACCTTGACGTATTTGAGGTGAGAAACGTTAAACTACCACAACCACACAAACGGCACCTCCAACAGAGCAACATAAACACGAGAAACGACAGCTGGAAGCAAGAAATGGAAGTGGAAATTCAAACGCGCAAAATTGCCGCGGCCCGATAATGAAGTGCGCAAGCTGGGAATCAGATGCGCCTTTCATGTTGCTTGCGCGTAATTAGTTATCGATCGGTTACAGTACTACAGTATGATCAATAAATATTTATTTGGTTTTTAATCGTGAAAATATCAAGTTATGAAATTCAAACGACCAAAGTAACTGCGTTATCGCACAATCAATCAAGCCAAACCCGCTTGACTCGCAAGTGCGTTAGTGTAGAGAGGACGGCTGCGATGAATGGGCCAAGTGATTGATGTAATGAATGATAGAGCGGCAGTTGGGGAGGGATTGTGAACGATTGAAAGGAGGAGGGGGAGGTGATAAAAGGAGAGAATAGAGGAGAAGTTATTGCTCCGCAATCTCTCTGCCTCTCCCTCTCGCTCCGTATGTGGGAATGCGACAATTATTCGGTTTTATCTCTCTCGGAAAGTGCTCGATCTACCTCAGATACAAGATTCAATCACGTTTCGCATTCTTTCCCTAGAAACATCTGCTTTTCATATTCGGCTGCTAATCTAGTTTGAATCCGAACCAAAGAATCGCCTAGAACTAAATCTTTGTTTTTCCGTATTTCTCACGATGTAGAAGCAAGAATCGTACGACGACAAATACTGCTATGTTTAAGTGAGATTAGTGCAACGAATTCTGGCAAAGCTCAGAATTCTGGCAAATCAGCGATGAAATGCGAGAAGGCGAGAAGGCAGAAACATGAAAAGCAAGCCAAGTTGGCCGAGTACTGCAGCATAATCTAGCAGTATTTGCTATCGCCGCCGTAATACAATACCCCCGCGAATGAGTGAGGGAGCGGCAGAGAGGGGGGGGGGGGGAGTAAGCGATCCTAGTATTTTGTCCCCGGCTAATGCTAATCTGCCACGGGATGAGCATCAGCTGCTGCGATGACGTTACGGATGCCCCCAGGATGATCAGGCAGGTTTGAGGAGGGACACTCTCCAATCCACTCGCTCTCGGGCGAGAAAGCACGCACAACGAGGAGTGCAATCTTTTGCTATCTTCATTCCACACGCTCTCTCACCGATCAGGCGAGAAAGCACGCAGAAGAGGAGAGCAGCCTTTCTTCCTCCTTATCCTACACGAAAAACGAAGACAACAGTAATAGACGAAATAGACAGCAGCGCGTGGATTAGTGCTCGCAAAAAACGCACAACGGCAAATGAGCTTTCGCAAATGAGCTTGTTGTTTTTCACAGAAAGCAGTCGGCCAGAGCTATCTCCGGATAATTGAAAGCGCGCGCACTCCTCTGCCCACTCGACTCGACTTGTGCCTCGCCGCTGCGCTAATTGCACTTCTTTTTGGAACGTGAGTAAGCGTTTTAGCCTTACTCTCTCCATTTCGTGTGCTCTCTCGCATCTCTGACCGGTAAGAGAGTGCGTTCAGTAAAGAGACGAAGCGTACAGAATAGACGGAGCTACGCACTCCATTGAACAGATTGTCTCAATCTGGCCTAGAAACCATCTCTCACGACAACGAAAGTGCGCCTCTGCATTTCGCAATGATTTATAGACGGTCAGACAAACCGACGAAGCGTTCATATTGAAGAGAGGCAGACAAATGCCCATTCTAATGCTGAGGAAACGGATGGCTTAATTTCTTTTCTCGCTGTCTTATGGTTTGATTTTGTGAGAAAAGCAGTATGAGAGCGCGGTGAGAAAACAATACTCGGAAAACAATGTACAAATTTCTCAAGGCGTATCTCACGTTACCGTGCTGAGAAGTGGATTGGGTGAGAACAGAAACGATATGTGCAAGACTCGCAAAAGAAGACAAATAACTGCCGTGGCTTCTTGAGAAGTGTTCGCTCTCGGGTCTGGCAGAGCGAGAGACAATTGGAAAATGAGAGACGAGAAGAGATCCAGACAAAAAAAAACAAAATGGCCTACAATGAGAACGCCAATACCAGCATCAACGAGACACTACTTCTCATTTATCACCGAACTGTTACAATCTCAAGGATGACTAATAGGTAAAGCATAGCTATTGCGTCTCTATTTGCTCACACTTGATTTTCAAAGGTAAAAAGCGCAACCAGACATTTAACTCATTCCAACAAAGATCACATCGCCAAAACGGTTCTATCCATTTCCGACGCGTTTTTCTCTACATTTTGTGCCCGCCTGCGAAAGTGCACCTCGTGCCTTTGCTAACCAGCTGCTCTGCGGGCAAAAAAACGGGTGGCGGCGGGCGGAAATTCAAGAGGTAGAGAAGGAGAAGTGATGGATAGAGTACGGCAAGTGAATAGCCCTGGTTCATCCGGACGAGAGACAATGTAGAAATAAGAGAGCACCATCCCCGGCTGATGAGAGGGTAGGATTAGGCACAGCTAGCCAATGACCTCGAGAGGAGGAGAAACGGAGGGGGCGGAGCCAAGACACAAGACGCATTCGAATATGAGGAGTGTCCTCTCCAGTTCGCTTGAACACTCTCTGCTCTGACCTCGAGACTAAGACAGTCTATCCTTGTGAGAGAGGGACCACACCATTAGGCGATTACGCTAAGCAGAAAAACTGTGCAAGTTTGAAAGGTGATGGATGGTTCATTGAGTGCGCACAATTTTAGAACTCGGAATTACTCGAACTTCCGCTTTCAACTTTCGTCATCGACTAACTTAAGATTTTCATGAATGAGGGAAGGCCATTTAGACTCATTACTCAAGACTCATGAGTCATAAGAAAAGAAGATAAAGTGCCCGAAAACGTTCATCAATCTCCACACACTTTCTGAAAGAAAGACTGACAGGAAAGCTAATGCACCTCGCAATTTTCTCGTTCTGAATTTCTAGAGATCTGAAATTTTGGAGGAGGTAAATCTCACAACATCACAGTCCCATCGTTCGAGATCAGAGATCGAAAACGTGCGGAATCATGCAAATTTTATATTCAAAACAGGAAAAGTCATTAGATTATCGTTCTACCGTCGTAGACAGAGCACACATCTGCAAATCAAGCAATGTTTCTTATCAGAGTTGTTTCTCCGGAATTTGATCCAGATAATCGGAAAACGGAAATGAAATCTCACTGGACACTGAAGGCACTCGAGACAAACTAGAAAAGTCAAAACTTAAAAAGACAAAATTTCAAGGTGAAAGTCACGCCAAAGGCTAGAAACCAGTCTAGGATCGAGAAAGGTGATAAAACGATGAAAGCATGCAGTCAAATGAGGTAACTACTTTTCCTAATACTTTCACCTGTTTCATCTTTTCCGGATTTGGTCAGAAAATGTTGCCAGACGACCTCAACATGGACAAAACAGGAAGCTAAATGGAGACGGAAACATACGCCCCGGTGGTGAAAGGAATATGCGGGTGCAGGAGGAAGAGAATGAAATATTAATAAGCCAGGACGAGATAGAGAAGTCGTGTGTCTGCCCCCAACTTCCCTCCTCTCACATATGCTCTCAGATTTATTAGAAGAGTGTTGTCGGGGCCCTTTGTCGTTTTCGAGAAATTAGTTGGCGCATATGAGGAGGATGAATGACGTCAGTGAATTAGGTGTTTAATGAATCACTCGCCCTCAACTACACTCATCTTCCATGCAAACTCATAACCTGCACCATTTGTCATTGCAGAGAAGCGAGAACAGGCTGGCACGTCTCTGAGAGACTCTTCCACAAACAATCTTCACCAATCCACTCAAAATGATAAAATACATTACTGACTAGAGTCTGACTAGAATGAGTGCAGTCTCGTAAAAACATCTGCCCTTCCTCAAAGATCAGATACGAGTAATGAGAATTCGGACGAGATTTCCGGCTTTTCTTATTACTCAATGCAAATTTATCCAATCTTCCTGGACGCATGGGATGAGATGAATGACTGAAGGATATTGATGGCGGGCGATATTTCTTTGTCGAGTGCGCTAGGCCGTGAATGCATTATTCAGACAAATACAAATGGGAAAAGAGTTATCGGAACGGGAAGATACAAGCAAACGAAGTACAAGACTACATTCTGTCAGAATCGATGACTGCACGTTTTGGGACTAAGAAATACTCTGAAAGTGTCTATTCGGTTCGTACGCAAAACTTGTATAGAAGCGCAACTAGGCTACAAATAGAACGGAAACGGTACAGCTTCTAGGAAGATAGACAAGGTAGAGAAATTCCTAAAGAAAACGCAGTTGTGATGTCCTACAGGACAGCCTTCGTGGGTTCTCAAATCGTAATCCTTCAGTTTGGTCTCACAGTGAGGCTATGAGACACTTGAGAAGTCCCGGTCTTATTGTTTCGATGCTTTCCGCACATTCGACTGGTGATGCTGGATCCTGCATGTTTAGAAATTAAGCAAGAAATGTGCAAGCTCTACTTACTGATGGTCCGATTCAGGAACAGGTAAATGAACGGAGGCATGCCTGATTGTTGCGAAATTTAGAGCGAGGAAAACGAAAAAGTGATCACCGTGCGAAAACTGCCAGGAAATCTGAGCGATTTGCACAAAAGAAAAAGATGTTTCGATGAAGTTCATGTAGGCGAAACTGCAAATGTTATGGGTCTGTTTCTTCTTACTCATTTTTTTCGGTTGTTCAGTGATTTCGAGGGGTACTCGATTAGGTCGGCCTTGATATTATCGCAATGATTAATGCGTCTAGTGGTATATTCTGAATCAACGTCAATTTCGACCACGCTAATGAGTGAAATGACGGATGATTCAGTCATTCCCAGAATTATAGTCTCAACATCAAAAGCGGCTAGCGAAAATTGAGCCTCCTCCGCATTCCGAGATTGTAGTGATGAAAAACTGTCTTCTTTTTGCCCCTTTTCTCACTCGTCAGAGAGGAGAGAGAGCACGCAAAATGAGGAGTGTAACTTCTCCTACGCTACCCGAGATGCTTGCCAATTATCTTCGGCGATGATTGCCAGGCTCTAATTTCGGGATAGAAAATAGCTCACGTTGCGGAAGCGGCTACGTCGAAAAGGCAAATTAGCGAAGCCTGGATTAGAATCTAAATGCGGATTATCTCGCCTTTCCGAGAATGGGGTCATCGGTTCTCCATTTTGCATACTCTCTCGAATCTCTGTCCTATCTGAGAATATGAAAGATGAAGAGACGACGCTCCGTATTTCGTACTCATTACCGATCGATTTGCGCTCTGCACCGCACTGCTTCGTTCTGATCGTATTGCTTTCTGAATTATCAAAGGCAATTTCGCAAACATTGGGAATGTTTCGAAATACTCACGCTTTCAATCATCAGCAATACCGAAAACACTGCGTAGAGCAGAGTCGAGAGAGAAACGATGACAATATTGTTGAAGGCATGCGGAATGGAATAGTACTCAAAATGGGCATCACATGATTGAATTCCCTCAGGGTTATGCCTCACTTTAAACTCATCGGTAACGTAAATGACCGGGGTGAACAGGAGAGTTTGATATTTCGAATTGATGCATCCCTGAATATTTATCAACTGCTTCCAAATCTAGAATGTTTCTCATACTGGAGGAGTGAACAATCCGTAATAGAGTCCATAGCAAGTGGTGAGGAGAAGCAACATGGAAGTGTTTCGCTGAAAAGTCCGCGATTCTATTCCAAGCTTCTAAAGATGTTCACCTCGACCCATCCATCTTTGCCCAGCAGAGCTCGCATTCGATTGTGTACCAGGACCAGACCGCCAATAGATGCGCTGCACCACGATCCTTCAGAATCATTATTTTTCATTAAAAAGCGATGAACGTCGGTTCAATACTTCATTCATCTTCCAGTTTTTCGTTCAATCATCGGAACTCTTCAAACCCCTCATGACTGAGGTACTGAATGACATAGTGATCTCAACTAACCGACGGCAATGCAGCCGGTGACAAAATTGTAGAGCGGGTATGTGCAATAGACTGCACCCTGAAGGAAGAGAACTCCCAGGGAGATTGAGTTGACGTACACAGCAACGATGTCAACGATCGCCAGCCAGAACATGATCTGAACGAGATCGTTGGCTTGCAATTTAACACCATTAGAGATATGACTTTGCTTCAGTCTCTTTATCTCAAACACGGCCGCATCGATCAATGAGGCGAACGATTTTGTGAAAGGAAGTGATGACTACACGTGTTTCGCAATTCATCGCTTACTTTGTAGCACGCCCGAGCTCGAAACTCCAGCATGGCAAGGGCGCAGGCGAGGAAGAGCGACTGAGACGATTTTGCTCGATTTTCCAAGAATTTGATGACTTACCACGCTAACTGTGCCGAAAATTGCCGACCACAGGCCAAGAGCGAGCCGTTGTTCCCCGCCGTTGTCCGACCACCACTCGCCCGGCGCGTGCACCGCACTGCAACCCGACATTTTTCATTAGTTGTCTGGAGATCCAATAGATTTTGGAGCCGCAAAGTGCCAAGTGGAGTTACCCGGAAGAACGAATATGTGTCACTCGCTATAAAATAGATTACGCGGAATGGTGGTTGGGGTGACATAAGTACTCTTCCGGGGAACCTCACAAATATCTAGTGAGTAACCTGCAGTTGAAGGCCGGCGCGTCGAATTGTTGCCAGGAAACGAAGAACTGTGGGATGGTAACAGGCATTATATGAAATTCCAGGGGGGTCAAAAGGGTCAAATTCCGAAGAGTTTTAGTAGAGATTCGATGGGTTCAGCGGTGGAGAAAAGGTTTCGGTCGTTGAAATTGATTTGCGATGTAGGACAGCACTGTCGTAGTTTTGGTCAAAGCCACGAGACAATAATGACAAAGAGAATCCCAGGGGATTGGACCATTCGTGTGCCATACGTATGTCGAAATGAGATGAACCAGTTGTGTATTCGCTAAAGATACGATTATCGAAATTTGTGCAACTAATTCTGTTTGCAAAACACGTGAAAAGTCGGCAAAGCACAAAACAAAGAACTCGGATAATCATAGATTATGTGAATATGCATTGCTCATACTTGCTCGCACTGGCTGTGAACCAATCGCGTTCAGCATGCACCTGCAACTTGCTTGGTTAAGTGAAACATGCTCTTCCTATGCGGATTACCTCCGAAAAGGCGCTACAAAATAGAGAGTGAGCAGGGGATCGAAAACCGCTGGAACGCACATGCACTGAAACGAATGGATATGAAATAAACCAAAATTATTGATTCTCAATTAGGTGCCTGACCAGAAATATTAAGCTCTCAGTGAATTCGCCGCGAATTCCAATGAACTGAAGAAAGTAAGATGCGACACCGAAACAGATTGTTGATGGAAGAAGGGCATGGTAGGTGAGAGCCTGCATACAAATTCTTCAATAAGATCTAACATGATGTAAAATAATCAACCTGTTGCATTGTACTACAACTCAACCAAACATTCAAAACATATACGAACCCTGACGAGCGATTGGTGAATTCTTTTCGTTTTCTCGCTCATATTGCCAGCGAGCGAGGCGAGTTTGCGAAGAGTCTGATTCACAAAGTTCAGCATGATAAAAAAGCTTCCGATACCTTGCTCCGCATAGTCCCTACGAAGGAGCAAACTAAAAATGGTGCGAAAGTAATCCAGGCGCATGTTAGAATTGCATGAGGATCGAGCTTATTGAGACTTCCTAAGACTCCTTTTTACACTCTGGTTGGCAATTCCAGCTCACTGTGGGTGGTCTTATTTATGACCATCATCGGATGCGTAGCTTCGAGAATGATTTCTGCCCGATCCGGCCAGTCTCGAATGAAAAAGAAGTCAGTCTAAAGAAGTATAATCAGATCACTTCCAAGACTAAATAATGAGACCATAGATACTGCGTTTGGTATGAGTACTAACAATATTACACATTGAACGGTTAACCAAGAGGGCTGCGGTTTCACAAGGATGATGTATCTGAAGAAATCATCCGAGGTTGTAACAAAAAGGAAGCTTACCTGTACCAGAATGAAACTGCAGTGAGAAAAAAACGAAAAGATTACGAGGTGGATCATCACATTATGCATTCTAAAGCACATTTCTGCGCCGGAATTGCTTGAAATTTTCATCGTTAGCAATCTAAGCCAACATCTCCTCACGTGCAGTAACTCTATCGACGTTGGGAAGGAACAATTTTATGTAAAAATATTTTTTTGCGAGCCGTTTCTCAAATGCCAGTTCGAAAATTATTCTGAAGCAGTAGCTTCAGGATAGGTAGACTAGCGTGTACAGTTAAACTTCTCAATGTATGCCCTACCAGAAAATGGTATTAATTATTTAACACCATAAGCTATATTCCTAGAAAAAATTCCCGAAAATATTGCATTTTGATCAGAAATGGAGCCACAATTGCAACATTAAACTTTAAATAATCGTATCTATCAAACCATCAAGACAAAGCATCTTGGTTTCATACCACTAGTTGCTCGTAGCATGTGCTATGCATAGCTGATGTTATGAGCTGGCTAGCTAACTAAGTGTCGAATTGATCGAGATTGAAAGTTGTCACCATATTTTTGAGACACCCTGTACATATGCCGAGACCAGGCGAGGCAGGATTTATCTTCGCTTAGTATCGAGATTTTTGCGTTTGTAGTAGAACAAAATAGAAATCGACTCTGATTTGTATACCTTGAACAAAGAACGAAGTAAATCTAATTGATATGTACGGTATTATGGAAAGTGATCGAAGCTCGCTTTTTTCTATTTAGGTATTTTTCTCCTTTCTCTTGTGATAGTTTGATGAAAGGTTTTCTATGCTTGAGAAAAGTAAACAAGACGGTAAGTGCTCGAAAAGCATCGATCCTTACCTCCTTATACTTGATCTTTCCGCAATTTCAGTCTTCGTTTATGTTCTTGTTGACCATTTCCAGTAGCCTGACATTCACAATTACATTAGTAGCCCGACATTCACAATTATTATTCGCACGAATTGACTTCTCAAAACTACCTCCCATTACCCATACCAATTTTGTGAGATTGGCTATGGAGTTTGTGAAATCCAATTATAATCTGACGTTAATCTAGAGAGATGAATCAACAGAAATTTGGTAACAATAAGTTCATCAACGTATCTTTGCCTCATCGAATCAATACCACTGCAATTGCTGTCTTGCATCATGCATTTTTCATGAATAGCGCTGTTTTTCAAAACAATCGACCGTCTCAATATTTCATTCTAGGAAGTACTACTCGGTGCAAAACAAAACCGCCATTCGCCAACCGTGAAAGCTGTTTCAAGAGTACAATTATCACATGTATCTAATTCTAGTACTGCTGTAGTAGGGACCACCACGTGATATGCAAATGTACGAATTATGGCTTGTTAGGAACTATTTCAGTTTGTTCATCTGGCCTATAGAAACATTCTTTGTTCGCGGAAGACCAACCGAAAACCAGTGGTTCTCGAGATATTTGCATTTTACTAAAAAATCAGTTGTCAATAACGAGAGACTGCAAACTACAAAAGCCCTATAAAATCTGTTCTAGGCGAGGGCCGCGACTTTTGAAAGTTTCCAGTGATAGGCTAGGGTAATGCACATAATATCTCCGAAAATCAGCCAATTTCATAATCGCCCCCGGATATTATAGGAGATCAAAGATCATTTTCAGCCTAATATTTTGAGCTGCCATACAAATCGGGGGCGATTATGAAATAGGCTGATTTTCGGATATGTTATGCACAAAACCCTAGAAAATCAGTAGAAACTTTCAAAAGTCGCGGCCCTCGTTTTAATCGGAAGATATAACACTGTATTCATTGATCTCCGGCTAGAATAACGGTTTTACCTAGCTTATTGACACTAAAAAGGTATCGGGCGATTATGAATTTGCCTGATTTTCTCAGTAAAGTTAGCTCACATAGTGTCCTAAACATCTGTGAAAACAGAACCCGCGGCCTATCAACTCCCTTTGAGCTATTTGGCAACGCGCGCGCCCATACGTGGTAGGGAGAGATGGTGGTCCCTACTGCTGTTACTACTGCTACTGCTATAATTTGATGAAGCGGCTCCGTTTCCGCACACGATGTACGTGATGGTTTAGATTCAAGAATAAAATACGAATATTTATCCGCCATTAATGTTTATTAACGAGTGGTGAGCATAGTCCAATTCATTAAACAAACACGAGAGAAAACGCATGTGCACTTTGCTGAGCACTGCTATTCGCACGCGATGAACGTGGTGGCGACGGGGTATTTGCATGCATTGATCAACTACTGTTGTTTATGTACATGTGAGCGAAGTGATCTCTCAGAGTATTTTACTGAAAATTTGGTATATGCTACAATCGTTTTCTAAGAGCATAACATTCTCTGAGAGCATATCAGGAACAGGGAAGTCGCGCTATCCGCACGCGATGAGGGGGTAGTTTCATGAGTAAAATTATTAGATGATTAGAATCTTTCATCTGCTTTATTGCTTTATACCTTTTATTGCTGTTTTCTGCAGAAAGTGTTGTAAAACATGACTAGAAAACGTGAAATGACACAATCACTTTCTCGCTATTCACAAGCAATGGACGCGTCGGCGGCAGAACAGGAGTCGAATAAATACGCTTATCTGCTATTAATGTTTATTAACAATTGAGCAAAGTCCGCGGTCACAGAGCAGAAAATATATTACTTGCTACAAACGTTCTCTAAGAGCATATCAGTAGCAGGGAAGTGGTGCTATCCGCAAGCGATGAACGTGGTGGCCACGGGGTAGGCGCTGAGCGGAGTGGTGAGGCCGCCCCCCCGCAACCCAATCCACACGCCGTCTACACAGCTGACCGAGTCGAAGAACGTGGGATTGGTCGCGCCCTGCGTGAGAGCCGGCTTTTAGTTCACTGCTACGTCCGGACCTATGCGAGAGCCGGCTTTTAGTACACTGCTACGTCCGGGCCTGTGCGAGAGCTAAGTTTTAGCGCCATGTTTGTCCCTCCCCACCCCCCCCCCCCCCGGGTCGGGGTCGTGCGGTGCCCCCATCATAATCGGCAGCGATCTCGTCGTGTTCTTTTTCTCCCTGTGCCGGAATTTTCTGGGAATGTGTGATTCTTACGCGAACCCACTAGCATTTGCCTAAAATTGCAGCCGACGCTGAAAGAATCGCATGCCGCACACTCACAGCAATGAAGATGTAGACGACATCCGAGTCGGGGCACGTCATGGCGTTGGTGGTGACCGTGGCGGTCGGGTTGCAGGCCAGGAATGGCTGGAAGAGTTTCGAAAATAGGGAGTTGCCGCCTCTACGTTTCACAAGCCTAACACACGAAGCTCTGTTCAAAAATGAAAAAAAAAATTATAAAATTATAGAAATACTGAAAAGTTGAATGAACAATGTATAAATACATGGTTCATTCAACTTTTCAGTATTTCACACGACCGATCTAAGATGTCAGAAACCTGCCAAAGACTCTCCTCCCCACTCACTCACCATGCAGTCGGCGGTGGTACCTTTCCTGTAGGCCGGACACTTCTTCGGCATCGCGGGAATCCCGGCATCTGCGAGAAACGCCACCTCTACTTCGCTCAACATACGTTTCTCTGCATTGTCTGCACACTAGGGTTGTCGGAGCTCCTGCAATTTCCCGGACAATAGGGTGAAAATAAATTGAATTTCAGTGATTCCCTAAATAAAATTGTTTCCCGCTGGGTTGGTGGTCGGGGACGGAGTATGTTTTGGGGATGTTTTGAGTTGTCCGGGAAAGTGAGGAGTGTCGGGTTGTCAATTCGAGAGTTCGAGTTGCTCGAACGCAAATCGGCAACCCTGTTTCATAAAGAGCGTTTTGAACACCATTGTACTATCCAAGGAGTGGACAAAATAAACAAAATATTAAAAATGAGAGGGTGAAATCGATTCCTCCTCTCTCTTCGCAGCGTTATGCTCCGACAGAGAAGGGCTTTTGATTTCGAACTGCGCGGGCAAGGGAGAGGAAGGATCGCTCGCACCGCATCATTCAGAAAATCAAACTCTACTCACCCGTCGCTTTCATCGGAATGCACGCGAAGGAGGATGCGAGAAGCGGGCAGAAGAGGGCGATGAAGCGCATCGCGCCTGCCAACTCCGTCTTTTGTCGAGGATATGATAAAGCACATGCGAACATGAGAGAGCCTATGGCATAATCGAAGCCGGAGGAGGACGGGGAAAGAGAGATTGGGGTTAGCTGATACTTGATCAAAGAAGATGATCGCCCACGCTAGCCAGATCTCTCTCGGCACCCCTGCTCTGTGTATACTCTCTCGCATCTCTGACAGGCGAGAGAGTGTGCGAAATGCAGAGACTGCGATCCTTACTTGCCGCTCTCTCAAGATAATCGCGCAAGGAAGGGAGAGCGTTCGGCACCCCGGCACTTGCGGACTACACCTAGTACCTGCATAGCCATCTTTCCGTTCCACCACATTTTTTCACAAACATTCATTCGCGCGCGCGTTACGGTCGTTGCTAGAAGGAGCTCACCTCGACCCGTCCATCTTTGCCCAGCAGTGCTCGCCTTTGATTGAGCCCCAGGACAAGACCGCCAATCGATACGCTGCACACGCGATGAACGTGGTGGCGACGGGGTAGTTGTCGAGCGGAGCGGGGGTGCCGCCCGGAATCTTCGCGAGCCACGTGCCGTCCACGCAGCTGGCCGATTCGAGCAGCACTTCCGGGAGGGTCGCACCCTGTGTGAGAGCCGGGCTTTAGTCATTTACGAGGCTTTAGCCTAGATTTGTGGTGCGCCCTGTGCGAGAGCCGCCTTTTAGCGCCATCGACGTGTTTACCGGTCACAATTATGGTCAAAACTCACAGCAAGGTAGACGAGGACTAGCTGGTCCGGGGCGTCGCACGTCAGAGCGACCTCGGAGAGCGATGGGCAAGCAGAAGGGAGCGAACGGCTGCAATGGGCGGAGTTTTGAAAATACAGGATGCCGTATCTCCGTTTCGCACGCTTTGCCTAAATAGATCTCTCGCCGCCTCTAAGCGGTCCACTCACCAAGCTGTAACGTTCAAAGTACGGGTCGCGCCTACTCGTTTCACGCACTCTCTCGTCGCTCTGACTGGTGAGAGAGTGTGTGAAATTAAAAGACGGCGACCCGTATTTCGCACTCACCAAGCAGTCTGCGACGGTTCCCATCCTGTAAGCGGGGCACTTCTTGGGCGTCGCCGGAATACCGGGATCTGCAAGCTATCTCGTCTCTGCACACCTCTGTTTTTTTCTTCTTTTTCTCACAGAGCGTGCTATCCCTACCCTTCTTCGCCTCGCGCGCACTAGAGCGATCGAGCACCGGGCCAAAAACAGAGAAGTTCCCCGATCTCTCCACACATCTCTCATATGCTCCAAACATGTTGTAGATAGTACGTCCATGCTTCTCTACGTAGCTTTCTTCACACTCTCTACTAGGGAAGCCGGTGAGCGAACAAACTGCGCACAGTGAGCGACAGTTCATGATTAGGCCGAGCTTGGCTCACCCGTCACCTTCATCGGAATGCACGCGAAGGAGGCTGCGAGGAGCGAAGAGAGTGCGAGCAGCTTGCGCATCCCTGTGAATTCCGGACATTTGGCTCAGGGGATGAGCGAGAAGGGCGAGAACGCACGCGAAAATGAGAGATTGCTTGCTTGGCAATACCTAGCACTGAGCCGTTGGACAAATGCCGCAGGCGTTGCGGTCATTTTCAGTTCCTCCATTTTGGCAGGGATGAGAAGGAGAGGTCGTAGAAACTTGATAAGGATTAGATCGGCCGCGCGATCTCTGGGTACGCCTATCTCGCCTCTCTGACCGGCGAGAGAGTGTACGAAATGCAGAGAGAGCGACCCGCATTTCGCACCCTATCATTGGCAAGAGATGCGCAAAGCAAGGAAGAGTGAGAGTTTGACATCCCGGCACTTGCGGACTACGAGGCGAATACGCCTTCATTTTGATGTAGGGATTGCATTCGGATGTTGATAATGAGGGCGAGGGAAGAACTGTTATGTAATTGACGGAATATGCGTGCTCAGCCAGTAGTTTATCATCCGATAGTTCTCATCCGACCTAGTGCAGGACTACACCTGGTACCTCCATAGACATCTCTCCATTCCACCAACATTCATTGAGTATGAGTTGATCGTTGAGTTGAGTATGTCATACTGCTAGGCAATGTAGCCGGTGGCAAAGTTGATGAGTGTATACGTGCGGTAGACCGCATCCTGAAGGACGAGAAGTCCCCGCGGTCATGCGACAATTGCCCAGAACATGAAAATGAGAACGTAAAGAGAGACAAAATAACATAGAACTTCATTTCGAAACAATGTCTCAGCACCGCGTGCATGCAGGATGTACGGATAGTAAAGTTTGTAAGGTTTCTTTTTATTCTACAACATCCACAGTCCCGTTAGACGCAAATTTTCGAACCTTCCCTAAATATGTGAAGAGCTATTGCCGAATGACCTTGAGGCGGCTAAATGCGCTTGTTCGGGGTACATACATTCGCTGAGCATTTGAAACGAACGAAAGAGTAAGGACGGAGATTCGTAAAAGAAGGAAGTAAACAGAGATGATCGAGCTATATTCATTGATGGTTTGGCCGTGATACGTTCGAGGAAAGTTACGTGATTGCGCTGGCGTTTCATCGCGTTGAATGCTGTTTTTCGAACGATGTTGATGTTTGTGATTCAATGCAAATGAATAAAAAAGGTTGTTCTAGGCTTTATAGCGACTGAGACAAAAATAATATTCGAGGCATAAATAAGAACTAATAAGCTCCAAATGCCCCACTCTGATGCTAATTTCGATTAGTGAACAGACGTCAGACATATTTGTGCAATATCTTGTGCTTTTGAAATTTTGATTTCGCACGAAGTTTTTAAGAACGTACTAAATAGAAAGTGAGGCGGAGCCAACTGCATTCTAATATGCATTCGTACGTTTTACTTTGCATTCGTACGTTTTACTTTGCGCGCAACATGTGTTTTTCAACAATTCGCTAAACGCTTCGAAATCTTCAGATGCGTCTTGCTCTGTCGCTTCTACTGCTCCTTCCACTGATGGCAGCCGATGACTCCAAGCCCCTCGCAATCTCAGACGAAGGCGATGAAGATCACGCGTTCGAGGCGATGCGTGTTCTGGAGATTAACGAGGGAGTTGAAGTCACCGAGGAAAAGGCCGCGCCGGTCTCCGAGGATAAGGCCAAGGTGTGCAATTATCATTCACATTGTGATTGTAAGTGAACACCCAAGCAGCATATTTATCACTGCACAATGTGATTTAGGCGTATCTGCAAACGTTCGGTTGCGTGACTCCGCCTGAAGTGAGAAGTCGCGGTGATTCTGCTGAAGATCTAGAAGATGCAAAGACCCGTCTTATCGCCGCGATCAAGTTAGCATTCATTATTTATCTAGTAATAGGATTGGGCGGTGTGGTGCGATGCGAGGGACGACGTGCGAGTTGAAAAGAATCAAATTTATATTCTTAACAACACGGGAAACACAAACACAGGCGAAAATCAACGAGAGAAGTGACGAAAGTCCTAAAATTTGGGCAACTTAGTGAGAATTTATACCCACACGGAAAATACACGGTATTGCGGGAATTCAAATATATTACGGTAAGAGTTCAATAGGTCAGATACATGATTCAATATTCAAGTTCTTATTCTAATATTTATTTAAAAGTGTTTTTAATTAACTTGAATATTGTATCATTTTAGCAAGTAAATAAATCGATAATCCTAAATAAATGGGGTCATGATACTAGACGGAAACATAGGGGAAACAGTACTGTTTTGGGGTAACATCAGAAACAGTACTGATTTGTAGACGATGGGGCACTTCCATTACATCCCTCTCCTCTCGACGAGAACGCCCTCGTTCGACAATCTTCTAATCTCCTTGCCCACCGCGACGATACAAAATTGAAGCAATCGAGTCATCCAATCCCAGTTGATACTCAGATCCTCCACAATACACACAATGTGTCAGGCCCAGCCGAACACCATCCAATCAATATCCTCACAATCACCATAGGATATCCTCACAATCACCATAGGCCGGAACCTTATCTCCCTTCCGCCTTTATACTCCACGCACACAGCAACGCAGCTCCCACAGCTCCTCACAATTAACATAGGTCAGAATCTCTTGAACTCATTTATCTCAATTCTACCTCAATACCACGCTCCCACAGCAACACAAATCCTGCACACAGCAACACAATCATCAAAGGTAAGAGTCCTGTTGACATGATCTCAACCCTACCCGGCGGGGATTACCACACTTGGATACATCCACCGTATCACACCTCGCACCCAGCTTCACAAATAAACAAAGGAAAGAGTCTCTTGACATGATCTCAACTCCACCTGGCGGGGATTACCACCTTCGGGTCCATCCACCGTATCCTGCGCCTCCATCGCGCTGTGCTGCCTCCTGAGCTCCATATTCCTCTCCGTTTCCGTATCCATAATCACCTCCAACTTGGCCTCCTTGCCAGATCCCATTATCCTCATGTCCTTCTTGACATCCTCCATAATCGCCTCCGTAATCAACTCCGAAATCATTTCCATAATGATCTCCATAATCACCTCCGTATCCATCACCTCCAAAATCCTCTTGTCCTCCATCATAATCGCCTCCAATATCATCTCCATAATCACCTCCGTATCCATCACCATCTCCAGGCCTCGAAGAACACTCATACGCCTTGTGTCCGTATCCACCGCAGTTCCAACACGTTCCGCCATACTCATTACTCCAATCGAATCTCTTAAACTCCATCTCAGTACTCTTCATATACTCTAATTCAACTAGGGCAGACTTCATATTGCAATAAGATGATCTCTCTCCGAATAGACTCAACAGTCGCTCAAACTCATCGCGCTTGCCCTCATACAGAATCAACAACTGCCTTCTCCTTGCAGATTCCTTCACATCCTCATCCGTATGCAACTTCCTCGTCAATTCTTCCAACTCCTCACACACGTTCTGATTCCTCAATCTCTTCTCTAACTCAATTTCCTCAAACGGTGTTTCATTAGAAAGGCGGTTCCTTAGCCACATCAGAACCTCCTCTATACCCTTCTTCTTCTCCTCCTCGGGCACTGATCTAAGTGCATCCTTGGCATCACCTTCCAGATGATCTCTGAGAAGAGACATAGCAACTTCCTTCTCCAATCCACCATAACGAATCATGAATCCCATCTCAAACTCCTCCCAATCCTCCTTCTGACCAGAATACATTGCAAGTTTGGGCAGCGTATTCGCTAACACGCCCATCGACTTTCCGATCACCTTCTCGTTGGTTCTCATCAGCTTGAGTCCTTCCATCTTCTTAACAACCTTCGAAACAGTACCGTCTCCGGTAGCGCTGTTCAAAACAGTGCCGTTTTGACTCTCTAATTGCAATTTCATGACTTCGATTCGAACTGAGAGCTTCTTATTTTCCTCACTGAGTGATCTCCACTTGCCTATCATTCTCTCGCCCTCACGCAGTCGCATCTCATTTGACAACTCATTCACCTCTTTCATCATCTTCTGCCATCCATTACGTTCTATGACGAAATCATCTCTCTCCTTATCCACCTTAACCATCAGCTCGGTCAGGTTCGCTACTCCCTGCAACTCACATGCCGTTTCCACCATCGATCTCAAGAGTGCAACATTCTCACGTTCTTCCCTCATTACTCTTCCAGCTTCCTCGAGTGACTTCACCTTCACACTTTCCAAGAACCTGGTCACCTTTTCAGCCGGAATCTCCTTGTCATCCTCCTTCCTGGCCATGATCTGATCAGTCACTTACTTTTCTCTCGGTTTCCTCCAGAAAAGCACCAGAAAACACGAGAAACGAGGGTAGATCACAAGTTGGCGAGAGCAACGGGGTAGATCAATCGATACTCTCTCGCCTCCGCCTCGGCCTCTTCCCTTCTCCTCTCAGCGTAACGCTTCCGATCTCCCTAATATGCACCTCGAGCACTTCCGATCACTTGAACTTTTGGCCTGACTCCGCCCCTTCTGATCTTCTCCTCAGACACTTCCGATCTCCGTGATCTCTTGACCTCTCTCCGGCCCTTCCGATCTCCCGAACACGTAAACACGCGTTTCGCACGTCCGCACTCGCTCCCTTGCCTCGTCCACACGCCGCTTCCTCACTCACAAAGTGGTTTCAATCGGTTGGTCTCGAAGACAACGAAACTTGCACGATTTACTAGCACTAATGGAGTGGTTTTTCGATTCAGCTCGCCGATTGGACTACCAACGGGTCTACGCTAGGCTACGAACACACCTTTTCAGCACACACAGGCGTTTTCGGGCGGTCGTTGACGAACTCCTCGTCTTCTAAGCCCTACTTTCCGCCCAAAGCAAACTTGCACACTCGCTCTACCCGAATACAACGAGCGTGAGCGGTGCACTAGTTCACAGTGCGTGCAACACTCAGTCAAATACGATCAACCGTATTGACCCAGGGAAAACGGGCCGCAACGGTTTACTCGCACTCAACAGAGCGTCTAGGCTTTTTGCTCCCCGGTTGGCACGACCGAACCGGATCTACGCAATGGCTACCTTAACACCTTACTCTAAGGGCACGACCCAGAGAGTTTGACGCGAAGTGGACGGAGTCGGCGGGTTCTTCTCCTTCACAGCGTCGTCGCAGCCGGCTCAGCCCCCAAATAATAGGATTGGGCGGTGTGGTGCGATGCGAGGGACGACGTGCGAGTTGAAAAGAATCAAATTTATATTCTTAACAACACGGGAAACACAAACACAGGCGAAAATCAACGAGAGAAGTGACGAAAGTCCTAAAATTTGGGCAACTTAGTGAGATTTATTTTATACCCACACGGAAAATACACGGTATTGCGGGAATTCAAATATATTACGGTAAGAGTTCAATAGGTCAGATACATGATTCAATATTCAAGTTCTTATTCTAATATTTATTTAAAAGTGTTTTTAATTAACTTGAATATTGTATCATTTTAGCAAGTAAATAAATCGATAATCCTAAATAAATGGGGTCATGATACTAGACGGAAACATAGGGGAAACAGTACTGTTTTGGGGTAACATCAGAAACAGTACTGATTTGTAGACGATGGGGCACTTCCATTACAATCTCTGTTCGACAGTTACAACTCAGTTATGGGAAGTTATCGAATACCATGCTTCAGAAAATTCCAAGACTTCGCTGGGCTCGAGAAAACTGGACGATTGGATGAACCTACGAGGGTTAAAATGGCCGCGCCGCGATGCGGTATGCCTGATATCAAAAATATTGGAGGTAAGGACACATGAGGATTTCCATAGTTTCCCCAGTTAGAGACGATGGGACAAGTGAGACGAGAGACTTCAAAGTTCACGTTCATATCACTCCTCAGATGCTGACTTCGAGATCAGCGGATCATTTTGTGCACAAGGAAGCAAATGACAAAGGGCAGTGATGAACAAAAGATTCAGAGACCAGCGATTAGATTCACCTAGAACCTTGCATCAGCTCAATTAGCATAATCGAAAATACGAACTGGTCTGAATTGGAGAGCTGGATTCTCAATTCCCAGGAAGGCATCAATAGGACTACTGCTGATCGTGAAACACGACTCACAAAAGCTTTTCATATCACTTCATGATTTACTCTAATATTTTATCGTTGGAATGAAGGCACTCCTTATTTCCCAGGAGGGCATCTGCTGCAGATACGCGGGCATGAACGAGTAGTAGGTGAAGTCGTTGCAGAGATGAGTGGTCGGCGAATCAAGAAAGTGAAACCCAAGTGTAATAACTGAATCAGCCAAATAATTTTGATATCCATTCACCTAGTGACTTCCGTTTTGTGAAAATTTCAATGGAATTGCATAGTCGTAAATATTTATTGCTGATGCACAAGTGAGAGGTGCTACTTTCCCTTCTCATTTGCCAGGAGGGCATCTGTTGCAAGTCCTCGGGCACTGCTCGGTCATGAACGAGTAGTAGGTGAAATCGTTGCAGAGATGCGCGGTCTGCGGGCAGTCCGAGCGACCCGTCGAGGGGTTGATCTTGTCGACGCACGCTGGAATACACTGTTGAGCTTATTTTGAACATGAATGTCATCATAATTGTCATGGGTCCACCAATTTGGTACAGCATGGGTCCACTAAATTAGTACAGCTTGGGTCCACCAAACCGGTGGCGGTAGCCAACACGCTTGGAAAGTTTACTTGCAATGGCGACTAGGAATTTCATAGTTACAGAATAATGCATTTAACTTCCTCTTCATCGTTAGCAATGACCTACGTTAGCATTACTTCCACTTTTGCCGAGTTTCGAAAACAATTCAACCCACTTCCGGGGACGAGACCTTTTCCTACAGTCACACTACCAGTAATAAGGCTATTCACTGCTCGTTCTTGTTCAAATATGATGGCGAATGCGTGGTGAACCAACTTCCGGTGCATCTTCCGCAGGTCAGTGGACACTGAACTGTCATCGTGTTGTAGTATGTTGGATCGTTGCAAAGATTGCGACGAGCAGGGCAGTCGGAGGTTCCCGTCCTGGAGTTGATGAGATCGACGCACGCTGAATTTATCGATTGGTTGAGGGATACGGTAGTCAAAATCGATAAGTAGTCAGTATTGATTCACGTGCAAGGTTGCCACATAGTGCGAGTACGGAAATCGATCAGAAGTACGGTAGTCAACTAGGCCAGATCGCTTACTCTGGTGGCTGACTGCAAATCCGACAACGAAGAGACAGAGAAGGGATTTCATCATGGAAGGAATTATCGAAGATGATGAGCATTCCTCGCTCTACTCTCTTTTTATCCCAGCGTCCATTGTGATTTTAGCTGTCACTCACAGTTTCGAACGGCACCAAAAGAAGGCGTTTGGCCACTGTGCAAGCGAAAATGGAAAAGTGGGAGTTCACAGCGAATATTTCGGAAATAGGATATTGTGGCTCTGCTTTGAGTCTGAACGAATGCAGTGGTGGGAAGTATTCAAAACTTGAAACTCTTTCGATAAAAGCGTCCAAAAAATGTTTACTATTTTCCTAGTAAATATGTCCTAACATGAATCATTTCAAGGGAATCTAACACTGAAAAGATCAATCAACGCTTTTAGTGGGTTTGTGTGCACAGATGACACTTCGGAAAACCGTCGAATCCGAGGCGCAAATGCTACGTTGACCACGTCAGTTTTAGCTTTTGCTAGCGTTCCGTTTGACTTTCTGTTGCCTTCTTTTTCTTGGTGCCTTCCTGTGCCTGCTTTTTGATATATTTTTTTCACTGAACACATACACTTTTTTAAACCCTCATTTCTTTTTTTAACCAATATTTCAGGTGAACATCTACTGTAGCAAATGTTCAATCCAAAAAATGAAAGTCATTTCAATCTAGTAACGAAAGGAATGGGCAGTGGCTACTGGTGCATGACGAACAAAGTAGAGACTGACTAAGAAAAAGAATAAAAGATTTTCCTGATGCACATTGTGGTAAGTAGGCAAACGAGTAGTTGGGGTTGTTGTTCATTGAAGTGTGATCTTTTCAATTCTGGGTTCGTCCACTATCGCTTGAAAGATCTTTGACTGAAGCGATCGCTATAAGCGGTCGCTTTGATGATTCTCAATTAATCGACGATCGACGACGTGCAATCACACACAATCATTAACACCCTCTTTCCGATCACATACACGTATTGCGCCCAGTCATAATTAGAGCTGACATGTGAACAGTAATAATATCTTCATTTACCCCACTCGTAGTCTTTATTATTTGATACAAACGCGTTTCAGTACTTTTCGGTAGTGTATTTCTTGATCTTCTAATCCTGATCTTCACCTTGAACAACATTGGGTACAATGAATTCCAAACAACACGTGGGTACAAACAACACGTGGGTCGTAATCTAATCTAGTCATGATCTAAAAGGCCTACGAAGTTAAAACTCGTTTGGGAGTTGACCACGCACTGCGATCCCGGCCGAGATGATCACCAAGAACGGTGAGCTACAGTTCCGATGGTTTCTTCTTTCCGGCTCCAGACACCGTGTAATTTCCGGCTCTACGATCGAGGACTGACTTAATTCCAGCCGGGGACGTCGGCGCCATCGGCCACATGTACTACGCGAACGACGGGTTGTTCGGCAGCTTCAACTGCAAGATGATCGACCACGTCCATCCTGTGGGCAGACCGCTATTTGTGAGTTGTTCCCGAATTTCACTCGCCCCCCGCGCCCGATGTTTGAAAAAGGGTAATATGTCACATCTCCTTCTACTAGATCACACAAATCCTGTGGTATACATTCTGAATTTTTTAAATATATTTTTTCACGTTTATTTTTTCACGTTTTTTCGAGCAATATCGAAGTGGTATGCGGGCATCCTGCCATTCAGAGCCGCTATGAGAATATCGAACGATATTTCGAACGCTAGAACCGAGAATTCTTGCAGGACGAGGAGGGCCCTCTCTATCCGTCGACCATCTGGGGACCGACGTGCGACTCGCAAGATAAGATCGAGGTACGCAGGTTTACATTTGTCGCTCGACAACAATTTGAGTGTTGATGCACCCAACCATCTTTAGGTTGAGCGTTCTTTGCCCTACCACCCCTCCCAAACTTATCGCTCTGCAATCTCCTGAGTTGAACGTTCACTTAGTGATGGTTTTGCCGTTTTGGCACGGAATTTGGAGAATAACGAATGATATATGCAGGAAAACAAGATGATGAGAGCGCTGGACGTGGGCGATTGGCTGATCTATGAGGTGTGGTGCAATCGATAACTACAGTTTAGCTACATTAACTACAGCATAACTACAGTATAACAACAGTATTACGGTATAACTACAGTACTTCCTAGTAATTGATACCTACCGTATTCACTTCCTCGGATTGCAGGAAATGGGCGCGTACACGTGTGCCGCTTCGACGACCTTCAACCACAAAAACGATCTGAAAGGAATCCTTGACTTCATCCTTCGAAACTCTTTTGCAAACTACGGAGGTAAACTTTACCAACAAAATAAAGGAATTCCTCAGGGCAATAACGCATCTCCTCAAATAGCAGACCTAACACTTGCAGTTATGGAGTTCCAATATATTCGCAATAACGTAAATATCGGACATCCTTTGTCATTCT
>LS496188.1:105123-136639 GCA_900490845.1 Pristionchus japonicus
GATTTACACTCAAAAAGCTTTGAAACAGCATGATCTTTGACCCCTTGCACACGCCCAAATATCGATTTGCATAATTCGAGCTATTGACCATCTGAATTGGGACCCTAAACTCAGACGAAAATGAGCTTGGTTAATATCATCACTTTTACCCTGTACGATACTGCGCGTGTGGCTGTTTGATTCTTAGGCAACAGGGCTCCTATGCCCATCTCTGGCTGTGCTATCTGGCTCAGGTATGTCTGGTTCAGAGATCAGCGAAACAGTTATACAACTAGAGAGAATGCACTTCTTGCTCATATCGAACGTTCAGTGTAAAACACACGGAATCAGTCCACAGCCTGGCTCTGTGCATTCGCGTTATTAGGTCCACTCTCAAGAAATTGTTGAGGTGTACGGCGTCACGCTCATGTCTGTATCTCGTATGTGCCAAGTCTGCCATCCATCCTGGAAACTTTCCCGTCTACTGTCTGCACTCTCGATCAAAGCTATCACTGTGCTGCATGGACTGCCTCCTCTAGGATATGCTCTGTGAGATTCTCGTTATGCGGATTCAACGATCATTTTCGATTACAGATTCGTCATCTTCTTCCAACAACTGCGCCGATACGAATTCGACAACAAAGCGGGAACCGTCACACGAATTGGGGACAAGTGGAGCACTGAGGTTGGACATTTTGATGTTTTGTCATTGAACTCATCGATTCAGATAAATTCCGACGTGTTGATCGCTGCTTCCACAACCGGCGCTATCATTTCCGCGTTTTGTTACATCAGAATCTTTAAATTTCTGAGGAAACGGTACTTGAAGTTTAGCGCATTGTTTACTGACAACAATTCTTGAGCCCATTCCGGTCGTCGGCCCAGGAGCTCTCCGTCATTGTCACTTCCTTCATTCTCTTCATCTCAATGTGTGGAATGTGCGCTCATTTCGTCATCAACAAATACGCATTTCTCGCTGGAATGGTGAGATAATTGCTGACTTTGTAAAGAGCATACAATAAGCAAAATGCTCATCACGAATGGTGATTACGACTTACTTGCAACCCTCATCGACTATTTTTAAACTCGAGAACTGCCGTTATCCAGTTTTTCCAGTGGGATCTCTACTATGCTAACCGAACTCTGGTGTACGTCGTTGCTTTCTCTGTGTCTCTTCTCAACCCGTGGTGCCTCTTCATAACTAATGGTGAGCAGCGTTCGGGGAGTAAGCATGTCTGGTCGCTCTCTAGTTATCTTGTGGGAGAGTCATCGGGCTCGAGTATGATAAAAAAATTCTCATTCAGCCAGTATTCGCGCGTCCGTTCTTCGACCTCTCAAGTGCTCTGCCAGGACGAAAGTGGCCAGCTCGGGCACCCCAACAAGGCAGTTATCTACTGCCTTGAGTGCAGCAGGGAATGCCAACACAGCGAACCCTGCCTGACGTTAATCATTCATTCTTTGCAAAAGCTTCCTGCCGACTGGCGCTGACTGGCCCACCTCGAAATAAATTTTTTGTTGTTGAAAAAAATGATAGAAAAAAATGAAAACCTACCGATGATACGGTTTCACGAAATAGAGCGTAAAAAGGGATTGAATACTGCCGGAATGCAAGCAACCTGTACACGAAATGTCCGCAATTTTTCAGCATGTGAAATTCATTGGACTTTCAATTCTTTCATTTTGCATTTTTACTAAGATAGTTGAGAGAGCAGGGCGATGAGGAGAGCCATCCCCTTGTTGTCCGTGCTCTACCTAGGATGCACCCAGTGCATACCACACTGATCATGCTGTCGACGAGCTCTCCACGGACGCCGAATAGCTGAAGCCAGAATGAGCTCATCCATATTGTTAACGACAGAATCACATGATAGGTGAGCGCCTGAAGGACGCAGTTGAGTGTGGATCACACGTTTAAACGTTCAAAAATGGGTCTCGATCGCCTCCCAATTTGCGTAGGAGAGCAGAGGTCTTTTTTACCGCCTTATCAAACACAATTGGGGGTGTCAGACCCATTTTGCGTACGGTATACAAACCCGGAATGGCGATGTGTGCATCTGTGCCATTTCGTATACTGCTCATGCGCGTCTAACACAGAACAAGTACTCGTCTGGCAACGTTCAACACTCGTGTTTTCCTTGTTGCATTGTGCAGAAAACTCAACAGGAGTACAGCCGCAGATTATGAGTGTTCCGACTCTGTATCAAAACACTTCTCTCTCTACGTACACACATAGCAGAAATGACGGATGCATTCCTGTGGTGAATTTCAACGAGAACGCTTTTTCCCACATTTGATTGCTCCATTTCCGGATTGCGACTTGAGATTCGAAAGAGAGATGTTCGTTCTTCGGTTCTGCGTCTTCTTATTCGTCCTTACGGGATACGCCGATGGAGATACTCTCAGATTCCTCGTTGTTGGCGATATTGGAGGCACATTTCCTATGGTCTTATGTCATTTTCAACATCTAAATGTTGTGGAGATGATTCGTGTCGTTCCAGGTCTGCCAGTTGTGGACGTGACGTCGACTCAGTTGCAAGTAGCGCGAGCGATGATTGCCAGATCTAAAGGCTTGACATCAATAATCAATCTGGGCGACAACTTCTACTTTACTGGAGTTATGACTGATACTGATCCTCGGTTCAACGTACGTAAGTTTGAAAGGATTTTTTAAAAATAAATTCGGTTTCATCGCCTTGTTTCGGACAATTTCGAGGAGTCTGGGGCGAAATAGAGAACTTCAGACCACATTCGAGCTTGTGTACAGAGATACGGGTGTTCCTTGGCTGACAATCGCCGGAAACCATGATCACATGGGCAATGTTCAGGCGCAGGTCTCGTACACTGCCAAAAGCAAACTTTGGTTAGTGAATTCATCTTCATTTCTCGATTACGAGGTTTCAAAGGTACTTCCCCTCGCTCTACTACAACAAACTGTATTCTTCTGGCGATTTTACTGTCGATTTCGTCATGATTGACACGGTTGAGCTGTGCGGGAACACTGTTGGTAAGAAGGGTTCCTTATAGAGCTCGATAAACGGATCGCCGTCTCTTTATTTTGCAAACTCTCTTTCATCTCTGACCGATGAGAGAGTGCGCAAAATGAGGATGCCGAGACTCGTTTATCGAGCTTTTTGCTCCTAAACTAAACTCTTGCGAAAGTGGTTTTCAGACGTCCAAAGCGGGAAGTTTTTCGATTTCTTGATGGACTATCTTCGACGTGCTCTGAACGGACAGCCAATGATTCCGATGGACCCAGAGAAGGCCGAGGAGCAGTGGGCGTGGATTGAGAAGACGCTGAGCGAGAGCACGTGCGCCATCTTCGTTTCCCATTTCCCATAGTTCCGATAACCTTCACGTTTTGCAAAGCGGCGTCATTTCTGAGAATTGACCGACTAAGTAGATATTGGTAGCTTGCATCTTTCAGTGGTAGAGTGTGTACCAATCATTAAACCCTCAAGCAAAATTCTAAGGAAAACCAACTCCGGAATAAGTGAAGCGCAATCTTTCTTCCGTGGAACGCTACAAGCTCCGATAGTTGATTTCAGAGCGGACTACCTCTTCGTTGCCGGCCACTACCCGGTGTACTCTATCGCCTCGCAAGGCTCGACACAGTGCCTGATCGATCGTCTGGTTCCACTACTGAAGAAATACAGTGTTACGGCATACTTCTCTGGCCACGAGCACAACCTCCAGGTTGTTCGGTTGCAATATTCGATATAACTGTTGGGAACAACGAAAGACTGGCGCTGGGTGCTGTAGCGTTACTCTGAATGTTGAGTTGATGCAATTAGAGCAGCGATCTCTTCCAGCGACACTAGGTCGGATGAGAATATTCGGGCGAGAATCTGGCGAGAAAAAGCACCATCTGAAAATTCCGTCTATTACAAAACAGTTGTCTCACTAGGTGCTCATCCATCCGAATGTTCTCATCTGTCCTTGTGCCCTTTCAGCACCTCGAGCACGACGGCGTCACGTACATCGTGTCCGGAGCGGGCTCTTGCTCGGATCAGTCAACCGCTTTTAGACAAGAGATGCTGCAGCGAGGAGTGACCGTGCACTGGAAGTATGACAGTCTTACGATTGTGAATTGCGAATCTCGTCTCAGCTACCCTCCCTTCTCCTTACTGCACGTCCTCTCGCAACTTGGAGTCAACGACGGAGGGTTCTTGGAGCTCGAAGTTGCGAAGGTATCCTGAGTGCACTTTAACAGAAAGACGACCCTCTCAGAACAAAACAACCGTGTATTACTTCAACAAGGAGGGAGATACGAAATACGTGTCGTACCTGCGCCCAAGATGGATGATTGCTCGCAGTATTGACAAGGAAGGAAACAACGATTATGAACTGTGATCAAAAAGAAAACAAATGCCAACAAATCATGAATGTTTATGTTGTATTGTAATACACAACTGAGAAAAAAAAGAAAATGAGACAGAACTAATATTTCGCACCGATCTGGGCTGTCTTCCAGTTAGAACTCTGTACATCAGTACGGGAATACTTCCTTCCAATCATCTTCACCAGTCCAGTCCGATAGTCTTTCATGAGCAGGATGATTGCTATCGCATCGAGTGCCGGGAAAGAGGCAACCACTGAGAACCACCGATCGAGTCCTGCCGGATGAACATCACTGCAGAACAATGGAGAGGAGAGAGCGGTTGCGAACGGAATGCACACGAAGAAGATGGGAATCGCACTCTGTAAAAAACTCCAAATTAATCAAAATATAGGAAAAAATGGGTGACTGCTCGCAGCATTGACAAGGAAGGAAACAACGATAATGAACTGTGAACAAAGAAAAAACAAATGCAAATAAATCATTAAGGTTTATGTATTACAATACACAACTGTATATTGTAATGAATATAAAAAAACGTTTCAACCTGGGCTAACAAAGCGCGTAGAATCTTGAACTGAAACGTCCTTTAGCTTTCCGAGAACAACTTGTGCGTTCTTAGATGACGAAGCGTCATTGTACAAAGAACTCCCGCTGCTGTGACCTTGCCAATGAGGATAAATGCAACTAGGAGAAGCAGGGCCATTCCACGAAAGCTCAGGTGGTTATTATCCTGACAGAACAATGAATCCGTTTCCCCCTTCTCTGCTTCTTTCTCACCCAGAAGTGCAACACCAACCAACCATCAGTGATGGCAAACTCTTGGGGGATCAATTGCCGGAGACTAAGTTTTCCAGTACGATTGCCAGTTGTACCAAAACATCCCGCAAGCCTGATTAGACATTGCTGCACGGGTACATGACCTACACGACTAACCATAGAATCATCGAGGTCGAAGTGTACAGAATGAGTTTCACAACGAAACTTGGCTTTGAGAATAATTCAATTTTGTGTGGACTGAAACGCTCATTTCGCACTTATTATTATCAAACGGCGTAGTTAACCTGCGCACTGCCCAAAATCTGTGCAGAAAGTTTATGTTCATCAATGATAAAATAATTGTGAAGCATGTACAGCTTAATGCGATTATGAACTGGAATTATGATGGAATTAGCAATTGATGATAAAAAAAACTTTGTTATCAGGAAAATTCATGGAGAATACGCCAATAGCCGAGCCGGCCGTGATTGACGCCTGGGAAGAGTGTGATTATTGACTAGGATAATCAGAACTCTACGAAACATCCCATTTTAGCCTCTCCCTAGCAACTTCTCTATCTTTTCCGTACCAGTAACCTTGTTTTCGCTCTCATATGATATGCTCTAATCAATCATAAAAATGCAATAACAAGGCTAAATTCTCACCGGCTGGACAACGAGATGGAGAATCAGCATGAAAATGTCATTGCAGGCGAAGATTTTCAGGATGTTTCGGTAATTCCCTAGATGCGGTCTGCTGTATCTAACAATGAGGACGAGAAGCAGCGCATTCAGCTGCAGTCCGATAACTGTGAAATCCGTTCAATGAATTCGAGAAAACAATGATCAGCAAAGCGCTCACCAATACTGCAAGTGTCGACGATCCGCATGGACAAGGTAAACTAGATTAGTGAGATCCTGGATATGAGCTGTGAATGCAGGTGCTCTCGAGGGTGCCTCATTAGCTAGAGTGCGCAATCCGAGTCAGTTAATCGAAGCACCTGCTCAGCCTGGCATTGCACTTTCGGAGTGCACCCAGCCTGGTAACTTCAGGACGGGCAGAGCGGATTGCTTCTGCCATTTGATCGCTGGTTCTCATTTGTTTCTGAAGATTCTTATTGTGAATTGTCTCATTCATGTTCATTGAGTTTCTGATTGATAATTTGGCATTCTCTGTGAAATTGAGGGCCTTTCCCGTGAATACGAAACAATTCTAGCACTCGTAGACACAACTGGGTCACTATTTGGTCACAAACTACAGGCAGACACGGCTAAACACTCGACACGAATGGGAGAAGAGAGGGAGGGATGAGAGATAGAAGAGGGTGTGTGTGCGATTACGGAGAAGGAGAGATCGAAGGCACAATGTCGTCAGAGAAGCCAACTGTCGAGAAAAACATGCGAAACATTCGTGGACATCAGAGTTCGTGATCATACGAGTCAGGTTTCTCCTCAACTTGTTTTCGCTGTGCACCTGGGTTGTGCAAAACATTTCGACCTATTGCTTTGCCACACTCTCTTTTCTGTAAGGACGGGCGCCATAGCATTACGAAATGAGAGGACGAGAGAGTACGAAAGAGCACTTCACAACCCAGACATGTATCCAGCCTTCGAGCCCCCTCCAGCTACGGTCTAACACACGAGATGAGGAACGCGAGCTATTGTGATGAAGTCAGTCGAAACATCTGCGGAAACTCAATGTAGGGAAGTCTCCTTAGACACGCATGAGGCTACTCCACTCCTACGACTACCCTGGAATACGGCTAGGGACGGAGAGACATCGCACTAAAGTGATAACGTATAGAATGAGGGACGAAAGTGACACATTGAGAATCGTTGTCAGCAATCCCTTTTCCTCATCATCGTACACATAGCCAAGGGTATCAATTAGTCTCCAAGCACGAGCGCAAGAGTGCAGATGCACGATTACGGATTCGAGAGTAGGAACGACGAGAGAGAATACAAGAGAGCAAGCTACAGACTGGTTAGGGAAGATGTGAAGACCTTGTGGAATCATGCTCTGACAACTCCCTCCTACTTAGCGCTCCGATTTTGAACAAGAGTACAAACTTGTGTGCGCGGATGCGTATGAGGACGAGAGAGGCAGCAATGAGAGAGACGACAGGACGCAAAGGCGGAGGTGAAATAGTGCACCACACCTCACGGCGAGAGCGACCAGAGAAGCAGAGATCCGCACACTAACACTCACTCACCCTTTCCACCCGCGCGCGCAACACTGTTTCCTCCTTCTTTCGACCATTTTTCGACCAAAATTCGGCCAAAATGACCGAAAACATCGGGAAACCGCATCGAAAGTGCCTGATTTGCTCAGTCCCAGTGGTCGCTGCGCATTTCGGCATGGATTGCTGCAGGTTTGGTCATTTTTGCACGTATTTTGCTGCAGAAGCTCGCAATTTGCGTTTTCCCCATTTTATGACCAAAATTGTGTGTTTTCAGAGCATGCGCCTCATTCTTCAAACGCACCAAGTTGTCGGGGAAAAAATTTGCGTGCCGCGCCGGCGATAGAAAGTGCTTGATTCAGAAAGGTTAGATATTTTATTCGTTTTTCACCATCTTGTTTACTTCCTACGGCTTGGTTTCCGTTGTTCAAAATGAGGAAACTATTGCGACCAAACGTGCCCTGTAACGTGCGCTAGAACGATGATCAGCATGGGATACGCAGGTCTCGCAGTATCCGGCCTTAGAGGTGTACCCTACCATGCATTGTCGTCTCAAGACGACAGTAAAATCACCTTGATTGTGGTCGTAACTCTGCCTTTCTTATTGCAGACGACAAGTTTATGTGTAGACGCTGTCGTTTCGATCGCTGCCTCGAAGTGGGAATGATCTATGAGGGCCCACTGCGAGTGAACAAGAAAACAACGGATTTGATGGAGGTAAACGATGGTAGAGATCGAAACGCGGGAATCGTCTCTCCATTTTACACACCCTCTCGTCTCCCTGACCGGTGAGAGAGTGTGTGATTTGAAGAGACGGCGACCCGTATTTCGAACTCCAATACCTAGTGAGGCAATTGCATCCCCATTTCCCCCATTCGTACCAGTCATAGACGCGAGAGAGCACGTAATATGAAGAGGGTAATCTCCTCATTTGTCTCCCTAGTATGCGCTCCACTTCCGCCTACCTATTGACCGTTGCTGTTGTGCACGAACCTTTATTCACGTTGTTTTCGAGCACGATTTACATCTTATAAGGGGAGAAATCAACAACAACCACAACAAGCACCCTGTGCTGGCACATCATTTACGAGACGAATCCACTAAGCTTCCACCACACATCTTCACCATACATCTTTTCGAAATAACCTGCGTTTCACTTGTGATTTTTAGAACTCGCCTAGCAGCAGCAACTCTGACACAGCAAGCCCGTCAACCTCGAAAGGCCCGGAATCGATTCTAGAAAGGATTGGAAGGGAGTACAAGTGGGTTTGCACTTGCTGACCTTGCTTTGTTGATCCGGTCGGCTGTCTAGCCAACCGGGGGGGGGGATGATCAAATTCGAAACGTTGCTGTACCGGATCGTGCCGAATAGTGCGTGGTGTATGTCCTGGCGTGCACATTGAAGTGGAAATCACACAATTGGGAATAACTATCGAAAATGCGCGGATACTTTTTGACTGTTCGAGTTTGTTTATGCAAGCACAGGACAAAACTAGGTTGGATCTGAACATTCAAATGATAATTTGCTGGATGAGAACCGTTTGCGTGATACGTCTATTACAGTTGCTCTCTCGCCCTCACTAGGTGCTCATCCAGTTGGTTATCATCCGGATGTTTTCATGCGACATAGTGGCGTTCAGTTTTTTGGAGAAGCTTCCTTCTTTCCAGTGCCTCAGTCGATCGTCGTCGAGTGCAGGAGCAGCGGATACTGGACGAGTGCGAGGACAGGAAGCTGGTGCCGCACCCTACACAGGTATTTCGTTGTATAAGTGCAGCTCTAACATCGAAGACGATCGGAGCGATGAATCCTTGGTCCAACTATCACTACCGCGAATGTGGGAAGAATTGCTTGAAGTGTTCGCAAACCGCTTCGAGTAATGTCACACAAGCATCCCTTACCATCCGCATTGCGTGAAACATCTCCAACATTGGTGTTGATCATCGAACCTTCCCTTGCTCTCATGGTCTCTTTGGTTGCAAGTCTCCAGTACGAGCAGAAAGTCGGTTATTTCTCTAGTTACTCGGAAGAGTGTCTCTAAATCACCATCTAACGTCCATCCATCAATTATTGGTTATTTTCCGCAGAACCAGACAAGTACCGAGAGTCTTTCCAGAGAATCTACCTGGCCAACTACCGGACGTCCGTCGAAACGTACAACGTGTGCGTTGCAGAGACGATTGTCTTCTTCCGGGAAGCATTCCCGTCCCTGGCCGAGCTAAGCGAGCAGGAGAGGGTGAGCTAGGGTTGGCTTGTCAAATAAGATTGCAAGATCTTGAAAAGAAATAGCTCAATTATCCCTTGCCAAGAACAACGACTTGTTTCTCAAGATCTTGAAAAGATTCTTGTCAAGATCATTAGTCTTCAATCCAATCTTGAAAAACAGTTTCAATCTTGAGAAGCCAACCCTAGGGTGAGCAACAGACATTGTTACTTTACGAAACTCCTAAACGTCACCCGCTGATTAGATGCCTATCAGATTAGAGATAACTCTTCTGCACTAATCAGACTCAAACGAGCGAATCGCAATGTGATTTTCCCAATTAATACCGTAATCTTAATTATCTTTCCAGGACATCCTATTCAAGGGGTACATCGCCAAGTTCAGCATGATCGAGTCGCACTACAGGACGAGGAAGGTGTGGGGAGAGGTCAAGCAATAGTGAGTTGCCTTCTTCCTTGAACTCATCGAGAGTACTCAGAATCAGAACTCAGAACACAGATGATATTTTGATGTTTACTTTCTCTTCACCCGTTAGATCACATCGTTGGACTCTCAAATACAGCGAATGACTGCACCACAAATTGCCATCTGCAAATGTCGGCCATTTCAGCTGCATGGGTTCAGTCCTGATCTGCGTCGATCTGGAGTGCACAGAGCGGTGGTTGGGAGAGGACGAGGGAGGCGAGAACAATGGATTGCTGCTTGAGTGTGTCATCATGTTTCGAGTGTTTTGTGATTATATTTTAAGAGAGGTAGAAATTAGGATTGGAGAACATTGATGCTGTTCATCGATAACAGTAGAGGTAAAGCTAGGAGAGAGCTGAATGAGTAATCTGGCCTTCATTGTTACTTGTGAAAGAGAGAGCTACTCTAGCGGCTTGATCGAGATCGAGACGCCCAGTAGAATAACAAGCAAAAATAGTGTAGTTTTACGAGATTCATAGGAAATGCTTCATTCCAGATCGATCCGTTCCTACTCCAACGATCAGTTCAAACTTGTGCTTCCCATGCTGAACAAGGCACAGATCACGAGCAAGGAGTTCTACGCGATGCTTGCGCTTGTGCTCTGCGAGATTGGTCAGTTGCCTGTCTCCTCTCGACAACGCATAATACTGTCCTTGTGCGAGCATAGTTGATCCATTACTATTATGAGCAGAGAGAATTTCGCACTTTTGCTGTGCGAGATTGGGTAGTATCCATTTGGGCTGTTACTACAGCGTAGTCGTAACTGCACGAAAACTGCAGTGGCATTGTGCTAGACTAGCGTGGAAGTCGAGTAGCACCCTTAGTTACCCCTGCTTCGCTCTAGTCTCTGATGCCAGGGTATACTTCACACGGGAAAGCCAATGAATTCCTTTCAGATTCGTCCTCGCACGTCTCCGAAAACATACTCTGCACAATCGAGGAGATACAACGAGAGGTGTTTGAAGATCTGCAGCGATACTACAAGGAGGAGATGGGGCTGAGCGATTTCTCGACGCGATTGGGCAACCTGATGACACTGAACCATGCGATTCGAGTGAGTTTTTCTGTACTGTTCTCACGACGGATTCTGAGAAAGCATCCCTAGAAGAATCGCAGCGTGTTGATCATCTAGAAAGTGATAACGCTAAAACATGCGATTTGAGTGAGTGTCAATGTTTCACTTTGCGATTCGCTTATCGTAGCCCGTAGAGCATCAGAACAGTTTTCTATTGAATCCGTTCTTACTCCGTTTTCGCTTGCTGTTTGCAAACAAATGCTTTCAGGAATGCAACTCGCTCTTCCAAGAATTCTTCCGCATGAACACTACGATCTTCGACCTTTATCGATCTGAAGATTTGATAAAAGAGTTGTTCATGTAAATCTTAGAAGTTGCTCTTGAAAACATCCTTGGCGCCATGGCCAGGGCGCATGAGACGTATGGTGGGATCAACACAATACCAAAAACGACACAGCAAATGCCCAAAAGAAGACTACTAACGCCTTGCGAACTCCAATCGATATCACCCGGTTCACTGAAATCAAGATTCGTTGCGAGTTGAGAACAAGCTAACCTGCAATTATACTCCTCACAGTTGTCCATCCAGAAATTTAAGCGGCATGTGGGAACCGCCATTTCAAATTAAGCGTTCTTTGCGAGGAGTTCTTCGTTCAATACCTGTATTGGACGACCGTAGAGAATTTCGATTAAGACTTGACGGCGGTAAGAAATATGTGTTGTGCAAATAGAAAAAATCATACTCACGGTATTAGAGTCATCTTTGTATCATTGCGCTAAACACATTAGCTATAAAAGTCAGGAAAAGGATTTTCCCTACTGTAAAATATCAGATCAGAATGTAGAGCCGTGATCTTACTTGCTCTTTAATTGTGGCATTGTCCTTTTCGTATTCTGATGAAAAGTTAACGGGACACGCTAATCATAACAGTTTTGACAGAAATCTCAAAATTCTGATGGAAATGGCTATGTGCTTCTCGACATGGCGAATGTCTTCTACACAATAGCCTCCACGGACGCATGATGCCTGCCCAACAACATGTCTCGCAGTCCGTCCCTGAATTATCAATTTCAGTTGAAATATGCTTGATTTTATTACACCCTATTTTTTTGAGTTTTCACACAATATTGATAAAGCGAAAAGTCTAACCTGTAATCCCGCATGATTGCAACGTCCCAGCACGGAAAGAGCGAGACGAAAAGTGAGAACAGGGAGGTCAGACCGGGATCGCGAATGACCAACAGTGGAAGAAACAGAGCAATAGAGTATGGAACGACAACGCAAACGGCTGGGACGAGGGTCTGCAGTTTTCGAAAATCAGAAACCATGTTTCATGCTACTTACTAGGGTTGGCTAAACAATTGCGGAATTGCGGCGCGCAATTTCCTTGCGGCTCCGCAATGAGAGAGAGCAGGTCAGAGAAGGGCGAGAGAGCATGTGAAATGATGAGATCTCTAAAAGCGGCGCCGCAATCACATTGCATTCCGCAATCATTCGCATACCATTTGCGGCGCCGCAATGAGGGATGCAAGAGTGAGGGAGCATTGCGGCGCCGCAATAGCCGAATAGCCAACACTACTACTTACCTGAATTTGAACTGAAACTATCGCAAGGTTGGAGAAATGGTCGTTGCCTGCAGAAGGGCGCGGTAGGTGAGCGTGGCCAGTGCGATTGCGAATGAGAAGTTGCCACTCATAATGATGGCAGCGATGGAAACGCAGAGGATTTGCGTGATGTTAATGGTTTTGTCATGCTCAAAAATTCATATTTTTACATCTTCAAAGCGTGTAAATACCCAATAATCGACGACCATCCAGACGTCATCAATGTCGATTTGGGAGTGATTGTATAGCGCCTCTCGAAGTATGGGCACGCAATCCAGAGGTCCAGCACGGATGGCGGTTAGCGCGACATAGAACCTGTCGGATTTACCATTTTACCAAATTCAAAGAATTGCGGGGAAGGTCACCAAGTGCAGCCTTGCGCCAGAGGGTACAGTGAGAGATCAACGACGAAGCGCCAGTTCGAGAAGAGTTCCAGGTTTTGCGGTCTGAGAGACGAGGTTTGGATGTCAGAAAGGTATTCCGGTGGATACAACTCCAAGTACGAAGTTGGCGTTGATTGCCTTCTGAAGAGTGTTTGAATACAACAGAACGCTAAAACAATTCTCACCGGATCTACAGCATGATGCAGTGTGCACAGATAGACATCATACGCAACGAAAACGGTTAGTATGTTCTTGTAGTGAGCCAAGTCTTTACGAGAAAATCGACGTATGAGATAGAGCAGGAGAAGATTGAGAAGGGCACCGCAAACTGAGCAGAAAGTTCAGAATAAATCTAAACAAGAACGTCGATCACAGTACCTATAGCAGCTTTCTCGATAGGAACAGCTGGTAGCATCGACTACTACGTCAATAGTGAGAGTGGGAGAAAAGATCAGAGGAGGATCTTCGCAATGCTTACATCAGCCACCTTATTAGCTAATATGCATGAAAAAATGAACGTAATGAAAAAATGAACGTAATTCCGACATGAAAAAATGAACGTAATTCCGACAAATAAGGGTTGAAAGATCAATTTATTTTTGTATGATGAGGTATGCAGTTTTTAGCATGAAAAAATGAACGTAATTCCGACAAATAAGGGTTGAAAGATCAATTTATTTTTGTATGATGAGGTATGCAGTTTTTGGCTCATTGAGTGGTAGTCGTTAGTGAAGGCATTATCAGCACTCTAGAGGCTCGATTGGGCATCAGCCGGTTCAGAAAACCCTCTCGAATCGTCTGATTAACTGTGAGATAGACAAGTGGAGGTGTGCCTTGAATAGAACAAATGAGCGAATCATGAGCTAATGCCAAGCCGAACTGGCGTACCGTGCACCAGCATCCATCCGAAATGCGCAAAGTAGAGCATGGAATCGATTGCGCTGACCGGTATGAATTGTAACACTTGGAAAGCTGAAATTTGGGTTGCCAGAATGTAGAATGGCTTCCCTCATTTCACACACTCTCTCGCCTGCCTGATCGGTGAGAAAGTGTGGAAAATGAGGAGAGTCATTCTTCATTTTGCCATCCCTATTACAGATGCTGTTCTGATTGTTGCTGTTCAGATGCCTATTACAGATGCGGCAACAGGTTTCGTTCGGCATGCCTTACTTAGCATCGATGTTAGGTGGATCACAATGATGACTCCGGACTGAAACCCGATTTGGAACGTGGCTCTACCGAAAGCGTTTGATTCGCGCATTCTGGCTACCTGCAATTGCTCGATTTTCGAAGTCTGATGATTGACCACACATTTCCATACTCGTAGAACAGTCCGACAATCATCAATAAATATAAAATTAGAGAAAATGTAGGCATGATCGTTACGCAAGCAAAGTGCACGTAACTGTCGTACTGGAACGAATTACTTGCGGAACAATTAAAATGTTTCAACGTACTTTGAATTTACCATCATAAATTATCGGGTCGAAGAAGAGCATGTGATATTTTGAGTTGAACAACATTGGAGGCGTGAATAGTACTAGGAGTACGACCGGTATTGTGCTCACGAGAAGGACAATCCATGTCCTCGAACCCTTAATACTGCATAGTATTGATGAAACTCGTGATAACGAACCTGGAACAGCCAGATGATCCAATCAATAGAAAGCATCTCTCCGAAGCGATTCAGCGCCAGAAGTGCACAGCTTGTTGTAGAGCAGAAAAAGAAAACTGAAAAGACACTGTACACAAAAGCAAAAAGATCCTGAGAAACGAACACTCCAGACCCAGAGAAAATAGCAGTTGCAATCGTGGATGAGCACAGTAGACTTCACCCTAAATATGATGAGTCTGTCTCGGAAAATGTTATTTGGTTACTGTAATCGACATTATGCCGTATCCAACGGAAGCGAACATAAGATCGGAAATATCAGCCACTGCTAGGAATATCATGATCTGAATAGATTTATTATTCCAACGCAAACATGCTACAAACACCTTGTACACGGAGTTCTCTCGCAACGGAAGCATGACCAGCGCGCATACAAAGTAGGGAGGAATTGCGAGCACGCCGAAAATAATGCAGAACGCTCCCAGATATGGTCGACTCGTGCCTCTAGTGTGCCAGTTGATGTCGCCCAAAGCACTGGAAATGCATCAGAGACACATTTTCGAAAACATACTTGACGAAGATTTCGAAATACCTGCAATTGTACTCTTCATAACTATCCATCCAGATGTTGAAGCGGAACAGAGGTAGTTCCATAGTCGCGGCACACTCTAATAACGAACGACTTAGATTGTTGTATGGCGATTAATGATGAGGACAATAACTGAGGAGAAGTGGTGAATGCTATTTGATTAGGACTTGTCTGTTTACCGGTTGACGGACGGAAATAGAAGATACAACCGAAAGTACAAGGACGAAATCAGGAACCACTCAGAAAGCTCCGTCTCCTCAAATACATGTCAAGGTTTTTGTCATAAGTCTGAGTAAAAAAATTAGGCACACATTTTTGAAACAATGTAGCGTTGATTTCTCATTCTTCAAATCACTTTATCGACAAAAAGAACCATCATAATCTGTTGCATGAGAAGTCGATGTTTCTGCTACGCCGATGGATTCGTCTTGGGACGACGATTTCCTCTCTTCTACACAGCACATTATACCGCTGAATCAGGCCGGAGACTATCTTTCGATACGACGGAAAACACGCCAGAATTGTGGGCGAGTGCGCGACAGTGTGCGCGTACTTGAAATTCACCAACAGCGTCGAGATTGTCGAGGCTGACACGTGCACTCTGCACAAGGATTTCCTTGTTTCGTTTTGTCAGATGTGGCAAAACGAAACAAACGAAACACTTCTAATCGTCTACGGCCCAATGGACCGAAACGACCAACCGCGTTACCTATGGCAAGTTCCTCCCAATCAGTATATGATTCTGTCGAATTCATGCATCTGCCTGCTAAATTTTCAGTCTTTTCCAGCCAGATTTCTCTCCCATAAACACCTGTTGATCACCGAATTTGGACACGACAGCAGACTGGGGCGGGGGTGGTCCCTCCGACCAGGGCTGGGCAACAATTTTACGGTCTCCGACTTTCCCATGCTCCCTCGCTTTGTCTGAGCGACGAGAGATTATAGCGCAAAGAGAGACCGGAAAATGGCTTTACAGCCCAGTCTCCGAACCTCTCGGGCACTGAATCAAGTTGAGATCTGAACAATTTCTGCAATCCCTTCGGATATTTGGACTACGGCTTTCATACATGGATCGGCGAGATTATGGCCATATTTTAAACTCTCAGCTTCTCGAATTGACGGGATTGTTAGCACCTAACGAGAGATAGCCTGAGCATCCCACTGGCATGCAGGCGTTCGAGCTCGAAAAAACTGACAATAATGTGCCCTCAATCCGAAACACTTCACTTTTTCCATTTTGAACAAGAGGGCATTGGAAGCAGGGAAAAAACGCCCTTGTAAATGCGCCCGGAACAGCTGATACTGCTCAGTTTCCTCTGCCGCGACATTTCCCTAACCGAATTTACTTGGACCATGACGTTTGCGATTTGTGTCTCTATGGAATTGCAAACAATCGTGTCATTTCTTCTGTACGTTCACTTCGCCATTTCTACTTCACTCAACATTGTCGCTTTCGCCTGTCTTCTAAAGGAAACTCCTCCGAATCAGGCAAAATTCAGCAACTATCTCATCTACATTCAGGTATGATGGCCATGCGACATTTGCTAGTTGTCATTATTTAGATAATGCACGTTCTGAACGATCTCAACCTGGATATTCTCTTTGAACCAATCTTGCTCTTTCCCGCACCTGGCCTGTATTGTGTCGGCATTTTTCTGCCGATTTTTTTTCTGATCGTGATCATACTTGCATTTCCTTGCTTTTTTCCAACATATTCTCCAAGGCTCTCGAGTTTATTGTGCTGACGAACACTGGAATATCGATACTCACTTGCTTTTTTCATCGTCATCAGACCATCATTAGCGAGAGCAGTAAGTTCAAGCTGCGAGAAGTCTGTTGAGAATAGTATAATGATCAACGCGTTATTCCTTCAGCGAACTGTAACAGTGATTCGTTTCGGTTTCCTGATTCTCATAACATTGCTGTTCATTCTATGGGCTTCACTGCAGACCAGCAGTCTGGTACTCATCGATCGACTCCTGGATGAAGTAAGAGACATCGGACTCTGACAAACAGAAAATAAATTCCAGTCCCCAATCTGTTTGTCATTCCACTCCATCCACTAGTGCATAATCTCATCCTGATTTGCATTACTCCAGCGTATCGAAAGTTCATCATTTCGTTTCTAAGAAAAGCGTTGAGCGTAAACCGCAAATGTGTTCGAATATCTCAACAATATGTTTCAGATATTTCATTGGAATAGAAGTGTCAATCAAGTTCAAATCATATCTCATTCACATACTGTGTGACCGACGCATTGTAGCTACACACTCATCTACCGTTTATCGGCTATTATTATCTAGATGCTCTACATCACTAAGGATAAAAAATTTCTAAATAGACATTTCTGCACAACATTTCCGCACAATTTTCTCTAATCGTAATCGTCCGGTATGCCCAAGAAGGTGCCGATGGAGGGGAAGTGCAGCGTTGACTGGCCGTTGGTTCCGCCGACTCCCGCTGCCGGCACCGCCCAGTGCCCGCCCCATTGCAGCTGCAAAAGGAAATGTTTTTTTCGCGCGGCTCTCAACCTCCACCCTCTAGGGCCCACTATGGTTACAGATCCACAAAGCATTTGACGGTGTTCACATCAAAGGATGACGAATTGTTGCGAAATCTTCTCAGTAAACCTATTTCTGTTCCGTAAGGAAGGAAAGGTTGGGTTCAAACGAAGAAAGGGGAACTCGCCTGTCCATTCAGCCAATCAACTCCGACGGACTCCGGTTTGTACCACCACTTGTTCGCCGGGTCTCTGCTGTGCGGATCGTCGGGGTTCGGCTCCCACAGACCGGGCTTGGTGAAGGGCGAACGGGAGCGAGGCCGATGGGCCAGTCCTTTCTGGAACGTGAAATATGGTTTCACACTAAACCTCGAAATCTACGACTCTGAGGATGCCGTTGATCAGTCGTTCTTACAAATATGGGAAACAGGACAACACGAAATCGGCAAATGCCCACATCGCTGAAAACGGCAAATGCGCGACTAGCGAGTGAATAAATACGAATGAGTGACGGGATCACAAACCTCATCAGTCAGTGAATTGAAGGCGCTGAACGGGTTTCCATCAGCAGCGTGCACTTGCCCCGCGCCATAAGCAGCATCGGAGGGAAGGACGGGGAAGGTGCGAGACTGCAGAGCTCTACAACAGGACGCTTCCGACAAGCCTTCCACGATACTCGACAATGATCAGTAATTAGTGAGCAGGGACAAGCGCAGAATTCCGGGTGTAATGGACAAAGGTGAGGTGTGAGGACGGAGATGGAATATTTACGCCTATCTAGATGGATCAACAGTAACCTTGTTGGCGAAGTTTCCTTCTTGATCTCAAAGGGTTCAGGCGGAATGATTAGAGGGAGATCCGTGGTTTCCCTCACTTTCTTGGGCTCTTCTCGCTCACGGGAAGGCGATTGGGCCGATTTGGCTAGGTCGTCCCTGAAATAAGCCAATTTCATTGACAAAAATGACTAAATACTAACCAGAACCGGGAATCGCCCGGTCCGGAGTGCGGCACGAACACCCATCGCACACGGCGGTGTCTCGGTGTTGGCGAATCGTTTCGTCTCGTCTCGGAGGGCAGTGAGGAACCTTCGACAGCCGGGGCAGTTGTTGTGGTTGTGGTGGGCACTGAACGATATTGGTTTGATTGAAATAGATAAGATCCTACCTGTAGTCGATACGCAGAAGGACAGTGACGGCTTGTGCGCGCACGCGAACGCGATGCGCTCTGACAAACTTCGCTGTTCTAGCTGAACATTGCCGAAGCCGTTGCCTCCTCTGCTCTCATCACAATTCACGGCAGCAAGAGTTAATGCGAGAGTTACAAGTGCATGAATCTGAAATAGACTGTTCAAAAAATGCTGAAGGAACGGCAAACGTACCATCCACCTCGTGAACATGCACCGCTTACTGTAGGTAGTGTGTTCGCTCTAGATAGTAATGGGAGGGAATAAGCTAGCCCCAAGGCATCATCTTTTCGAAAAGGAAGGTCGCATCACATCGTTCTTCAAAGATGCAGCAAAGGCAACGAAAGGACAAAGAAAAGAAGGGAAACCGGGAAGCGAGTGATACGGGGGAAGATCAAAGGTGCAAGTGATCAAAGTCTGTGCAGGGAAAGTGAGAGATCGTGACCATATAGGGAGCGATTGCGTGACTTTCACTGTTTTGAAAGAAGGATTACTTCTTTATCAATATTTCATGCTCATTTTCTGGAGGTTCACTTATCAAATGTAATCGCTGATCTCGCTGATATGAGGCCGTTTGCGAGAGAATCGAACAATGGCTGGCACAGCTCAAAAATGTCAAATCTTTGTAAACATTCGTTTTGGGGTTCTCGAGGGTGCTGATGTCGATAGACACTTTCATTTTTCATTTTGGACCTCAACCGGCTCCAGATGCCGTCGCGTTGAAAACGATCTTTCGGGTGTATTTCCTCACCTGAGATCGCTATTTCTTTGATATTTGGCCACCCAGGACAGTTTTTCGAGGCGGTGACGCCTATCAGGTTCATTTTTTGATAAAAGTGAAAATAAGTAGTGCAAAATGACTTTTTTCGCAGAGTGTAATGCAATTGGGGAGAGTAGGATAGATCGATCCGGCGTGAAGAGAGGAATTCAAACATATGTTTATTGTTCCATGAAAAGGTCCACCTTTTGAGAACAGTTACTTTTAGTGTTGCCACGTTGTAAGTAGTTCGGCATCCTCCCCTTCCCATCCTCTTGTTGACCTCATCTTTTGATCTTGGGAAGAGGCGGGGGAGAGAAGACAATAAGAGACTCAAGGTAGATCAAAGGATGAGGTCAACAAGATCAAAAAATGAAGTCAACAAGAGGATGGGAAGGGGATGGAGGCCGAACTACTTACAACGTGGCAACACTAAAAGTAACGTTTCTCTAAAGGTGGACCTTTTCATGGAACAATAAACATATGTTTGAATTCCTTTCTTCATGCCGGATCGATCTATCCTACTCTCCCCAATTGCATTACACTCTGCAAAAAAAGTCATTTTGCACTACTTATTTTCACATTTATCAAAAAATGAACCTGATAGGCGTCACCGCCTCGAAAAACTGTCCTGGGTGGCCAAATATCAAAGAAATAGCGATGTCAGGTGAGGAAATACACCCGAAAGATCGTTTTCAACGCGACGTCATCTGGAGCCGGTTGAGGTCCAAAATGAAAAATGAAAGTGTCTATCGACATCAGCACCCTCGAGAACCCCAAAACGAATGTTTACAAAGATTTGACATTTTTGAGCTGTGCCAGACCCAGGAGGATCTTCTCGATTTTCTCGCAAACGACCTCATATATTTTCACCCATTCTCATTGATCATTTGATTTGTGTTGCTTGTTTATCATCGCAGTTTCTGAGAACAAAACGAGCTTGACACGTCGAGGAAATTATTTGCTGCGATTTATGGCCCCTTCCCGGATACGACTTCTGATTCCTTGAGTAAGAAACATACTTGGAATTCCGTCCTTGATAAGTGGAAGTGAATCACTCCCACTCACATTTTTAGAATTACTTCCTGAGTAATCACCAGTGTTCACGTGGGTTCATTTCTGTGTAAAGTACTCAGTAGTTGTTTATCTGAGTGTCAACACAAGATTGATACAATCCCGAGATAAGGAACAAAGTGCAGATAAATACAATGAATCAGTGAGATCAAAACTGGTCACGAATGCTTGTAACACCGTTGAAATATTACTGCTAAAGAGAATTCTATTCACCGGCAGTTCATGAAACGGGAAGTTTACACATGAGCGTATTCTCATCGAAAGCGCCCAGCATAAGGTAGATCTGGTAGTCCGAGCCCATTGTCATCACTGCGCGCTGAAAAGTATAGCAATTGTCATCAAGTCATCGCCCCAACTCTCAAAATCGCCGATGGCTCTGAACTCGGAGCTGTGAAGACATGATAATAAAGCCATACAAATGTCCATGGCCATCACTCCGCGCTGTAATGTTCACTATCTTCATCAAACGATCATTGATGCTCATCACTTTGTGTCAAGCCGGAAAATGAAATGGACGAAAGAAGTAACGCACTCGGAACTCCTGCAGCAGGCACATGAGCGTCCCTATGCGACTCGCTCCTCGCTCAGTCCCGATCGTGCAGCGGTAGTGAGCGGTCAACTCGACCACGATCTCAGTCCGATTGCGGGAAGCGATGGCGAGAAGTTCGTCACTGGCATCGATGTTTTCTGGAATATTTGACAATGTGTACCCAAATTTTCTTATTCTGTAAATTTGCTTTATCATTATTGATTCTGGACTTCATAACTAATGGTATTCCAAATGACTGACCAACGCTCCAGATCGCGAGTCCGATCAGCGCCAAGAACTCATCCTCGGAGGGGTCGATGGTGAACAGTTGCTGCTTCACTTTCGGCACGTGCTCTTCCAGCCAGCTTTGGAACGTTCTGCAAATTAGAACATTAATTATTATGAGAAAAATGATACTCAGGCGTGAACCCACTTGGCGGCAGTGGCAACGCTGCTCTGATCCGGGCAGTCACTGAAAAAGTGCTCGCCGTCGAGCGACATGAACGAAGTGTATGTACCGAAGACACTGCAATATCCTCAGATTTAAAAAAGTATAGATTTTTCGAGTTGGCCAAGCCCAGTGAAAAGTTAATGGGAAAAAACTGACTGAAATGAGCCTCTCCCGAAGCGCCTTCTCGTTCGCATTTCTCCATCAAGGCAGTGGAAGATCTTCTCGAAGTTTCGGATCAGAATCCACTGAAAACGACAATTGGAATAATTCAAGCCCTCACTCAAACCTTATCCGAGTGCGATAGCATTTGGAAGTCTGGGAACGTGAGTTGACTGAATTCGAACAGGCCCGGAATGAGAATTTTGGTTGCATCCTCCATGAATTGATAAGTGCATGGGATAAGGGGCTGTAATAACATTTTCAGCTCACATAATAGTTTTTTTAGGGCCAAAGGCCGAAATACATGGTGAGAAACTCACATAATTGTCTCCGCTCGCCTCTGAGGGATTCACGTTAGTGCCACGCAGCTTCATCTCCCCCGCGCACCGGAAGGCGGATAGCGCTCTGAGAATCCGGTATTATTGAGTTTTTAGAAGCAAAAACTGACTGCAAATTGACACGAATCCTCTCTATGATTGAGTTGCCAGGCGTGCGCGGTGGGGTGTTTCTAGAAAAAAAAGATTATTCTCCATAATTATCTTCGGTGAGTGAACAACCGGGAGATTGTGAAGAGTCTTTCTTAATTTCACACTAACAATTCCGCACTACTCAGTAATCAGCCAAACGAACATTAACTGCTGCATCATTCGATCGAACTCTGCCGGTTTCTGGTCGACCGGAGTTCGTGAAATGACTGATGATGCAGGGGACAAGTCCTCCCCACTGCCTGCTCTCATCACAGCCTCGAAGCGGGTCAGACGACATTTACGGCAGGAGAAAACGTTCTCTGGAACAGTCCTATTATGCACGGCCAAAAGCTATTTTCATAGATTCCTGAGAATGCGTTCTCTGAAATAATCTCACTCCCTTTCGTGCTAATGAATCGCTACCAACGACCAATCAACAAGTCAGGGAACGAAAATAAGACCCCAGTATGATAAATTGAAACAGTGCTTACTTCCGTAGTCCATACATGCGCGATTTCCATTGATGCACAGCAGCTTGTCGCCACTATCGCGATTCCTGCTGCAATACTCGACTGTACAGTACAATAGTCAGAATAGTTTCGCTAGCAAGGGCGTTTGAGATGAAAAAAACCCTTCTGCATGCAAATTCCGGAGAAAATAGACCAAAATGGGAGAGTATTCTTACCGATAGAAGACCGTGCACGCTCGGCAAGCGTCCATGCCCATGTGCGTGGCGGAAGTGGGCTTTCCGCACACTAGACAGTCAACGGGCATTGTTGAGGGAAACTAAATTGAGAAAGAGCACATCATTACAGCTTCGGCATGCTGAAGCGCGACAACAGTACAGAAAAGTGAAATGATCTTCAGACAAGGTTTGGAGGGTCTTCTCCCTCTCAGGAAGAAGTGGATTGCCTGAAGTGGTCGTAGTCGCGTATATTTCCTCCCCACTCGGTAAGCGAGCGGAAAACAACGGCCGAAAGTCACGCGCGCACGCACCCAACTACCTCAGAAATCACTCATAGAGTAGGGGGTGGAACAGAGTTGGAAAACAAGTGGTAGTGAATGAGAGAGAGATTTCTGCCCCTATATATCTCGTTGGTGACCACTCAACGTACTTCGTGGGTTCTCAGAAGCCCAATGAGAGAAAAGGACAGGTAAAAAGGAACTAATGTACTCGCATGTGCTCACTTTTTGTCAATGTTTTCGAGGTGTCGGGCGCCATTAAAGAGTGGGTGGATAGAACGAGAGAAATTCTGGAATAGCAACATCAGTTTTAGAAGAGGAATTTATGTTTCAATGATTCGCGATGCCTCTCAGAAGTTCATTACCAATCCCCCAATGATAATTTTCCCGGACCCCCATCACCATTATGAGCGACTATCCGAGATTTTGAACAAATGTCTTCACACTAGGTCAAAAGGGCTATACGAGGGATCCGGCCCATATCTGCACAGGTGAAAGTACTCGGTAAGCTGAGAAGGTGGACCACATTGGGAACGACCGCGACGCGTCTGAAGCGCTGTAGAGCGCGGGAAATTTGAAAATGTTTTTTGGCGAATATTTTCTAGAGGCGCCTAATCGGTTTCATATTGGTGCCATCTGGCTCCTATGTGCCCACAGAGTATTTGCATACTGGTTTCAAGCTGTCGCAATTTCATAATGATGACGAAATCTGCTGTCTCATTTTTCAAAAATTTGTACAAAATCTTTGAAAAAAGGGGGATTTTTATTTCTGAATATAATGCTTCCTTCCAAGAGGCATAAAGCAAAAATAAAAAAATCCGAAAAAATTTCCAACCGAAACGGTTCCATTTAGGAATTTGTGAAAACTTACTACATTTTTTCATTTGCCGTTGCTTGCTTATCGTAGATTCTCAAATATCATTAGAATAGAAGTTTTACACCTCCACGCAAACATTTATGATCATTAAAGGAGGGCTATTAGCAAAGAAATCGGCGAAAACATGCATTTATTGGCTGCAGAAAACCTGGGTCGAAGGAGGCATCGAACCACCGGCCTTCAGAGAGGTTGACCGGAGCTCAAACCACTGCGCTACACTGGGGTGTTGGAGCTGCCCCTCTCATTTCACATTATGATCGAGATGCTTCCACATTCAAATTCCCGCCACTCCCCTGTCCTTTCAAGCGTCCATGGCACATTGCCAACTCGCTATAAAATCGTTCAGGCAAAAGATACAACCATGCGGTTTTCGGATTTCTGATATGGTTCATGATAGCTACAGCTCTGCGTTGGCAGATTAGTCATCTAATATTTGCTATTAGACCTCCTTTAAAGTTGATTTCACCACAGTCATTTTTGGACTACAACCATGTTCATGGTCCAAAAATGACTTCAAAAGTCATGAAGGAGAAACTTAAAGTACTATGTGCTAATGCACAGTACAGTAGTCCAGTAATTTATCGAGACCCGATTTACAGTAATACAGCCATCGCAAACTGATTTTTTTCAAAATGTATTTATAAAAGTCAATTCACGATTACATGGAGGGCAGATTACTGTATATTGGGTCTAGATAAATTACTGAACTACTGCACTGTGCATTGGCACTTAGTACTTTAAGTTTCTCCTTCATGACTTTTGAAGTCATTTTTGGACCATGACCCCGGGTTCATGGTTGTGGTCCAAAAAAGACTGGGTGAAATCAACTTTAATGATCATAAATGTTTGCGTGGAGGTGTAAAACTTCTATTCGAATGATATTTGAGAATCTACGATCTGCAATAAGCAACGGCAAATGAAAAAAATGTAGTAAGTTTTCCCAAAATCCTAAATGGAACCGTTTCGGTTGGAAATTTTTTCGGATTTTTTAAATTTCTGCTTTATGCCTCTTGGAAGGAAGCAATATATTCAGAAATAAAAATCCCCCTTTTTTCAAACCCCGAGTTTGTACAAATTTTTGAAAAATGAGACAGCAGATTTCGTCATCATTATGAAATCGCGCCAGCTTGAAACCAGTATGCAAATACTCTGTGGGCACATAGGAGCCATATGGCACCAATATGAAACCGATTAGGCGCCTCTAGAAAATATTCGCCAAAAACATTTTCAAATTTCCCGCACTCTACCGCGCTTCAGATGCGTCGCGGTCGTTCCCAATGTGGTTCACCTTCTCAGCTTACCGAGTACTCTCACCTGTGCAGGTATGGGCCGGATCCCTCGAATAGCCCTTTTGGCCTAGTGCCACGGGTAAGTTCAAAGAAAGTCGCTCTTATAAGTGCCTGTGCAATGGAATCAGTAAAATGAACGTTTATTCGAGACAGCATCTCGAATTTGGGTTGTGATTGTTTTTTACGGGTGTGTTAGAAGCAAATAATACTTAACTGAACAGAAATTCGTCCGAATCGACAACTTCTGTGTTAGTTTTCTTCTGGGTATGCGATTCACGACAACAACTCGAATTTTCAAGAACCAACAACCAGGAAGAAGCAATGTTCTGTCCTACCGGTATTGTTTTCATGCGAAACCATAAGGCTCAACCAATGCGCTCATGAACCAAAGTACAGCACCGGAATACCCGTACTTGCCTAGTTATCGTTGATAATCTTACGCACGCTATACTGTGCGATTCCGTAGGCGAAAACAAGGTTGACGAGCAAAAACCATATCAGGGAGGGTGATGTTTTGACTGTCAGGTCGAGTGATGTGTGTTATGGACGTTGCCAGGAAGTGGAGAAGGTCATTCGCATCATGATCGTGCTGAGTTGGAAAGTAATCGGGAACTTCCTCAGAGATGGGAAAAAGAATGCTTCAGAAACGGCGTGTTCATTGAGTTGCGGGTACTTGCCTGTCTAACCTCTATCCACCCCGACCACCAACCCTGCGCTTGGAAGAATCTGATTAGTAATGAGTGAAACTCAGCAATTCTTCCGGAGAACTAGACAAGTGCTGAGTTGCAAATGTCATTCCATTGATGTTCGTGCAGAGTTTAAAACCTTTGGGAATTACCGTTCGGCATTGTGTGGTATACATAGTGTAGAATGTGAAAAGGCGAGGTACGTTCACAATTCGTTCATTATTTATCACTTCATGCAGAAAAAGGAAAAATTCGGGTCGGATATGAGGGAAGACAAGGACGAGATGGGGAGTCTCAGGGATCGACGCTCTGAGGCAATGGTGGGTATGACGCCGTGAGACAAATCGTTGCAGGGCCCGGAACAGCCGCAGCCCTTTTTGTCGCTTACGCCTGCAGAGTCTCATGGTTAATGGTAGATTCAACATGATAACAGCGTTCAGGTGAGTAGTCTACATGGTTTTACGTTTCAGATGGGGTTACATTACTGGTCACTGGTGGTTCACAAGAAAGCTCTTTTTGACTATCATTCACAGAAAGGGCCTTGCCTGAAGACAGTGTGGCGTCTTTCGCGCAATCGAGCGCTTCTCGAGCCTGAATTGACTCACGGTTAGAGAAAAATCAACATAATTTTACCTTTTCAAAGTTCTGAAATGCAGTATCAACCGCGTCTTTGCTCTCCACGATTGGCTGAAAATCTGATAAATTAGTGTGATAATTTGTGTAGCTCGGTTTGCATCACAATGTGATCGAAATCGCTGGAAAAGGAGTGTGTAAAATGCGAAACTATGCTCACTTGAGAAGACATTCTGAATTTCATCAGAGACGAGGCTGTCAGAATCGGATTTGTGAGGAAAGTTGTGAAGAGTTCAATCAATCAGAACAGTTCAAGAAGAGTTCTAAATTGATCAATGATGTTCTGGAAGTTCAAACGAGTTCGAATATTGCACAGATTCGTAGGATTATCATACAAATCCAATGGGCTAGATGATCAAAGAGAGCGAAGAATGACAGCAAACTCCTTAATTGCCGAACGACAGCGCTGCCACATTTGTGAGTCGTTTTATAGCGATCCGAGAACGAGATTATGACGATTGCGGCTAACGCAAAGATCACTAGTCGAAAAACACCATGCTACGAGTTAGAACAAGATAATAGTAGGGAAGAATGATATCACTCATTGAGCAAGGACGATGCAGTGTGGATCAAAATAGAAACAGGGAGTACTAGCATGGGAATGATCTCAACTCACATATCCCGATCCTCACCAAAATAGGTGGGTTTACTAAGTCGACCGTGCTGATTTCAAATCAGTTTTCAAAAGTTGCCACCGAAGTCGTTGACGTGACTTATGGCTTGTTGTTGTTTTTGTGTGCAATTTTCCATGAGCCGTTCGCTCGAGGTGTAAGAAGTTCTATCTCTAGCTCTCCCATCGGCACAGCTGGTCGAGTGGTGTAGAGGATAGGCTGGCATAGGGTAGGCGCTGGTTCAGTTCCCCGCCGATGCATTTTACTTTTGCCGCTTTTTGCTCTATGTTCCGACAACTTTTCTAGTTTTTGAAAAAAATTTCAAGGTGAACAATAGTACAAACACTCCATTTGTGAGGGTTGGAGACAAATGAATTGATCTGGACGATCACACGACTTCTGTATTTGAAAACCCCCAATATCCCGGTTTCATCACTGATTGCATTAATTGACCATATGAGGGCATGTTCACCTTGAATTTTTTTTCAAAAACTTGAAAAGTTGTCGGAACATAGAGCAAAAAGCGGCAAAAGTAAAATGCATTGGCGGGGAACCGAACCAGCGCCTACCATATGTCAGCCTATCCTCTACACCACTCGACCAGCTGTGCCGATGGGAGAGCTAGAGATAGAACTTCTTACACCTCGAGCGAACGGCTCCTGGAAAATTGCACACAAAAACAACAACAAGCCATAAGTCACGTCAACGACTTCGGTGGCAACTTTTGAAAACTGATTTGAAATCAGCACGGTCGACTTAGTAAACCCACCAATTTTGGTGAGGATCGGGATATGTGAGTTGAGATCATTCCCATGTAAGGGCGTATTCTTAACAAAATACGTCTGGACAGCAATGTTCTTTGCATTCTCAAATCACTTTCGGATTCCGATCCGATTCAGATTCTCAGGTTCTTAGGTGCAAGGATTGTACTCGTGAAGTCGCGAAGGCTTTATTTCATTTGATAACCGAAGCTACATGCGAAGGAGTTATCGACATGAGATCTCAAATTAGTAGCATTGTTAAAGAAAACGGACCAGCTAACTTGCAGGCACGGCTTTCGATTTGCGTGAGAATGCTAAGAGAGAGAAGAGACGGGAGACGACCAATCTGAAAACACATAGTTACATAACTCTGAAAATGACCGTAATCTTACCGATAGTCGCGCACTCCGAAGAGGATGACCAGCGCGTCTAGAAACGGGAACACTATGAAGAACGAGGAGATGAGATGGTATGGGAGGTCGAAGGAAATGCGGAAGAGCGGCATGGAGAGCACGAACACTACAGGCATGTACATGAGAAAGAATGGCACGGAGAACTGAAAGCCATGATTTCAAAATATTGTCGAAGTCAGTCCGTAAACCTGAACTAGCAAGGTATAGAAAAGCTGCCGCTGCATGGTCTCGGTTTTCTTGCTTTGAGCAACGCTGTTAAGGAATCGGGAAATGGTCACGGCACAGTAGAGTACGACGCAAAAGACTGAAATAAACACAGTTAGAGACAAATATCACTCAACTGACCAGCTGTCATGAAAGAAGAAAATCCAGCCCAGCCGATGAAAGGGCGTATCCGGAACGAGTTATCGCTTCTCTGAAAGCAACGTTGCCAAACAAAAAAGCACCTCTGCTAACCCAATAATGCGCTGTTGCGACACCGACATTAGTCAGATTAGGAAATTCATGAACAATCTGCGGATACAGCTTTTCGAATGTATCAACATCAGTCTTGAATCCGAAATACAGCAGGAGGAACCAGAGAGTTGATTCGAGAATGAAGAAAAGAATGAGAACGATTAGGAACCACCATGTGCTGAATAAGCGGAGCCATTGATGCCTGAATGATGTCAGATATGCCTATTACTCATTAGTCAATTACTTAGCAACGGCAATGTATCGATAGATGAAGTGGTAGAAAAGCAGTACAAACGAGTGCGAATGGCTTGTGGTGAATGCGGATATTACCCATCTGAAATTTGGTCTAACGTGATCTGACTTTGAGAATGTCAAACCGCTCCGGAAATCTCTCCGAAAACAGGACGTAAATGTCCCCACGGAGAACTACGACCTTTTAAAGCTTTTTTTACATCAAAGAATATTAAAAATCTCACAAGGTTGGTCGCAAAATGCACATTTGTGTAAACGATGTCGTTCAGAACAAACGAGAATAGCAGATATTTGTACAATCCCATTTCCTAAAGACATTGGATTAGTGAGAAATAAACTCCGATAGCTCACTTTCGACGATTTCAGAGGAACAATCACGAGCAGAATTACATTCAGGGCAAACGACAGAACTGAAATTCGCAATCGTGAGAGTTAGCGTCAGACCACATACCGTAGAATGTTCGCTGGAAGGTTTCTATCGCAGACAGCATTGTGCTATCTGACAATGCGTTCAGTACCGTATCTAAAGAAATGCTGGGACGGCAATCGGACAAAAATGATGATGCGCGAACCACAAACTACCTTGATAAACTACCTTGATCAAGCCGCATTGACAATCAGTCTTGTTTTTTCACTAGTCGAGTACGTTGCACTCAATGAAGAGATCTCATTAGTAAACGAACGAAAAACAGTTAGAATCAGCGTGAAAGATCCGCATCGGCACTGAAAGTTTGAACAAGACCACCTCATGTTTTCGAAAGAACTGCCATCAGTCTGGTCTTCGGGTTCCCGTGAGGCCCAATTAGCTCGAGCCTTTACCGTCTATCGTCAGCGGCTTCTTCTTTAATCCCTTTCAAGCAAACGAAAGAACAATTCAGACAAACAAGACACGATAACGGGATATAAATTCACGGAATTCGTGCACTCACACATTTTAAAATCTTGCAAAAACAAGATCAATCATTTTTTTGCGAGCAGATTATTCTTATCGAGAAATAAACGACACAGCTGTCTCAGCACGTGTGCCCAGGGCATTTTCTTGCTATTCCAGATGTTGGAAGTGGTCATCGATGATCATGGTTAACCATGGCGCGTCACTGTAAACAATCATGAAAGCCGGAGGGAATCGCCATATTGATTGGTAACTCATAACATTATCGCTCATTCATGCTGAATCTATCGTCAACCGAGTGGCTCGTAGCGAGAGTACTGTACAGCCTGCTTGCGACAATTTCAATCGTTGGAGCACTCTCAAACTTCTCCCTATTCTTCGTGACACTTCGTTCGAAAGTTCTGCGATCGATCTGCCATCTGCTGATCGGTCTATGCGCACTTCTGGATGGATTTCATCAGGTTATTTCAAGCAAAGACTGAATTAAAATTCAATACTTAGATTGGTCAACTCTACCAGTTCCCGGTGCTCTTCAGTGACGGATTCATCGATAGTTTCACGTGCGCTGCAATTCAGGTAAAGCATACAAAGTGGAGTTGCCGATTCGGAATCGGGATGCCTCGAGAGAATCCCCACCTTCTTCTCAGCCCACACTAAGCGTATTCTCGTACCGTGTATCAATCGCGATCCCAATTCGACAACCCCTCCGCCCACACAATTGACTTTGGCATCTCGAAGTTATATATCTCAGGTTCTGCCAGAGTTCGGAGCCATGGGTGGGTGCGCGTGCTTGCTCTGCATCGGAATTGAACGCCTGACCGCAGTCGTGTTCATTGCCCAATACCGAAGCCTCAGCCGTCGATATCTTACTGTATGCTCATCTCGTATTTACGACCATTGCAGCACAATTTGCTTGCAGTTGCATCTACTGCTCATTTCCGGCTTCGGATGTTTTGCAAACTACCTCATGATTGCCTACTATCAGCCCACGTTTGTTGCAGAAATACAATTCCCTGAAGACTTGTGCTTTGCAGGCAGCTCATTTGCGCGATTCCCGCTCCGTTTCATGGAGTTGAAGCAGCAATTTGGGGAAAGACGCTGGGCGCCCTTGTACTGTCGACAATAGTCGTTTACTGCACGGTGGCTATGATCATTTCGAAAAGAGCTGAAGGTACGGAAGTGAGATCAATCAATCAATCAATCAATCAATGTTTATCAGGATCAAGCGGGGAGGGTGTTAACGCGCTTGCTGATCTCGTCTGGCGTTGTATTCTTCCGGTGATATGGACCACCAGTCTTCTCCGATTATAGTATGAATTTCGTCGCTCCATCGAATTAGAGGGCGGCCTTTTGATCTTTTGTGGTTGTAGGGGAGCCAGGATGTCAGTATATGAGTCCATCGAGTGACGTCCATTTGTC
>LS496188.1:146848-156900 GCA_900490845.1 Pristionchus japonicus
TCTAGTTCAACTTGACGAGAGATCGAAGAGAGCGTTCGGCAGTTCAGCGTACCGAGAGAAAACAACATGATCCAGATGAGGGACAGGCCAATAACCATTGCTTGCGGGCCAGACTTCTAGCAAAGGGACAAACGGCGGGGCGAGACGGAGGAGGAAATAGACAACCAACCGCTCAGGGACGAGTAGAGAGCCGAGAATGGAATAGAATGGAGAATGGCAAGACAGAAGTGAGATCAAGAATAGAGGAAAAGACTATCTCTTTCAGTATCGTCGGCGACTCGAAAGTCGTTCCGGAGCATTTTCTTTGTAATGACTTCGGATGTTAGTGGATGGGCGATTGCAATCTCTCTACTGCACATATCGTCAGCCATGGATGTGACTGGTATGCTACCTTGACCAGTCAACCTGGTTGCCGAGTGTCCGAGTAATGTCGCCATTTCGAAGTATTCGAATGCGCGAATGCTTGAACCGGCAACCAGGAAAACATCAAAAGTGATGCGTTCAGACGAAACTCGCTTCATCATGCGCTACGGTTGCGGACTCTTCGTGAATGCAGGCATCGCAGCGAAGGCGCTGATCTACTATACGACGAGGTACGCTACACTTTCGGTATGCATGACCCTCGGAAGATCGTTTTCCCGGAACATAACAATGTAAAGAATGGCCCTACGGTGAAGAAGTCACGTTTGTCGGGCAAACGATTTTTGAGGTCCATGCAACGCCACAGAAGTGACAAGTTTAGCGTAAACTTGATCATTTCAGCACCGAGTACCGACAAGCATTTCGAGCAGCCTTCCGAAGGAATGAACGAGTAACAACACTTGCGAAGGCTTCAACGTTCGCTTCAGCAACTATCGAAATCAACATCATTTAGCGATTAACTTTTTTTTTGATATTATTACTGTTCATAGATTCAGAGTTCGAAAGAATATCATCCGTGAATTATAATCATTAGGCTCCATAAAACACATAGAAAACTTCTCTTCAAACAGGATTCTCTTTAAACTTCCGCAATATTCTAATTCATTGACCCTTGCCCTTTAATGTGATCTCAATTTATGTGTTTACGAATAGAACAATTAAAAGTGGAGCTTTATCGCATGAAATTTGTATTAGTTGGTGAATGGCATGTCAATTTTATGAAATATCCAAAGTGTGTATGATCTATCCGAGCAATGTACATTTTGAGAAATCGAGGGAAAATTCGAAACTAGATATTTACTGCAGCACGTGGAAAGCTGGCATGGTCACTCGGCGAGAATGGAGTGCGATTGCACAGCGCTTACCACTGCATCTTTCGCTATGCTGGCCTGAGAAAGATTGAGGGAGATCGAGATTCAAGGAACGATGAAAATGGTGAATGTCTACAGCACAGACACGCACACACACACAATTGTAGTATAAAATGAAAATGTGAATCATAACCGGTAATTGCCAAAGGAGTGGCAACTCACAGACTCCGAAAACGACCCGCTTTTCGATCCACTAGCCATCTGAATCTGAAAGAACAGCGGTTTGAACAATCTGTGTTTCCCCTTAGCTTTTCTCAAATTCTCTCGAACTTTCCGCGTGTTCAATGAGTTTCTTCAACACAGAAAGCACTCACTGCTGATGCACCCGTTTCATTTCGACTAGCTTTTTCGGAAAGTGTCTCGCCTGAAGAAAAGGCCGCGTCCTTGGCTCGGTCAAGCGCGTCTCGAGCCTGGAAAGATGCTTGGTTAGAGACAAGAATAACGTTTCTTTGCAGTTCTCGGGCACATCAAGAAGGAACTACCTCGTTCAAATAAGCTCACCTTCTCAAATTCCTCATAGGCATTCTGCACGGCAGTGTTGGATTCCTCGACGGATTGGAGCTGAAATAAAGGATGATCAAAAACGGTTCCGCAAAGTTCATCGACCCGATAAAACAGTTTTGCTTTTCTCACCTTGGTAGGCATTGTGAGTTTTTATCGTTGTTATTTCTGAAAACACAAAAAAATGAAGGGGGACTTGGGAAACAAAAAAATGAACTGATCAAACGCAGATTTTCCAGAACACGAGCATCAATTTTCGAAGAAAATGCGAGTACCGCAACGGGAGTGTCCCTATATAGGGCGATGACGGGGGAAAACACCCGCGAAAGGGGCGAGTTTGGCTGCTGGAAAGAGATCATGAGATGGCAACATGAGCGAGGAAAAAAAACGGGAAAGTGGTGTGAAATGAGTGATGTCATGATTACACACCGAGGACGGAAATAACATTGCGAAGATCACTTGTGACGAGAGGATGAGCAAGCAGCTCGATTATCTCTGTGCACTGACCTTGCTTTTGTTTTTTTGGGTTCTACGTCACTCGTCATGTGTGTGTGTGTGTGTGTTGCTTTGACTCAACGATGATATTTGTTCGCACGCCTCCCCCAGAGAGCAGTTTTTGAGATCCTGTCAGCCCACAGTCGCGAAATTTCTGAAGAAACTGCATTGTAGCGGAGTGCATTCGTAGCGAAGCGAACGAACAGGACACTTCCCAACATCTGTATGTTGATACCGGTGGTCTCTCTGTGCGAAAGTAACAATACAAGAAGAATTATTGAGAAAAAAACAGGAAATCTATGGATGTTTTCGCATTTCGATAATAAAGTTTTATCAACTCATTTCTTGAATAGTCCCTTGTACTAACGTAACGCGCTGCTCCGCGTTCTGTTAAGTTGCCTGCCTAGGTACATGTCTCAACGATCTCTCCACATGTTGGACAGTTGACCATGACCAGGTGACCGCTGTCCGCGTGCGTTGATCAAGTTTAACGTGGTAGAGCAGTAGAGGAAATTGCGGTGTATTCGAGATAAGTTTCGAAACACAGATTTATTACAAGCGTCAAACTGTAAGTACGATCTTTGCAAACTATTCAAGTTTTTGCATTCATAGGTCATTTCGATTCAACTCTTCTGATCACAACTTCTTTCGTAGCCGTTAATGTGTGGACGGTTGTTGTGTCCTTAAATCACGTTATTTAGAAAAGTTTACTCGATTTCTCCCACTTGCGAGAAGAGCCGAGTCAGTCGCAACCAGTTCAGTACCGTTCTCCGATACTCTGTGATCATGAAAATAATGGCCAGTGGATCGACTGAAATTCAAATCGGTCGTTTCGAATAACTCTAAGATGTGTTCGGTCTCTAATTTCGCAATGCTCTCTTGCCGTTCCGAGAAAGCGAGAGAGTGTATGGGAACGTGAGACCGAGAAATGATAGCTCTAAGCACGGCTCACTGATTGGAAACCACGAATAGAGCGTGGTAATCAGCCACGGCGGCGTGTGAACAGTATCGGGAAGTAGGAAAGGCGTTACGAAATAGAAAGCGCACGGAATGTAGAGAAGAGCGCAAGGGATGGCGAGCTTCAAGTCAAGGGTAAGTAGTTTGTTTCAAAAATTGAACATACCTGCACAATCAGCGCTTTGAACAACTGCGCATGCATCTTTCTCAAAGTTTCGCTCATAATGTCAGAGTGTCGAAGGGTTTTCACGATGCTGAAAGCAATTGTTGATGAAAAATTTTATCAGAATGCTTACTGGATTGAAGAAAGTGTGATAACGAGCAGCTCGAGTCCAATGATGCCGAAAAGCAGCGCAATAACGATGAATTTGTCCCATCTCAGACTCCCATTGTTGCTCTGAACACGAGCAACTAATTGGAAAGGATCCATGCTCAGGATTTACGTAAGAAACGAAAACGAGAAAGGCGTTGTCAAGATCCACAGGAAGAGCGCGATTTTGTCCATCGAAGAATCGAACCAACCTTGCGAGATAACTGGAAATATTCTGTACAAGAGAAAATTCGTATTCTCACTACCTCGGCTCATAAGAGAGGTGAACATGACAGACGTACGCCCAGCCGAGACACTCGCCAATAACAATTGCAATGATGAGAGTAATTTTGCTAAGGTCCAATTTGATTGGAATCACTGATTTGCTGAAAAGGACACGAAGTAAAAACTCTAACACGTGGAATCCGAACATGCTGATTGACTGAGCTCTGTACAGGAAATGAAATGCGAAGATGAGGAAGGAGACAGAGATCATTCCGCAGTACAGAGAAACGGCCAGTTTGCTCTGCCTCTCGCCCTCGAGATACACCATGAACAGACTCCCGTCGATGACTCCCATCTAGAAGGGATCATTGAAAATGCAAGAAAGAGGAAGGTTCAAACCGGTTGTAGCGCTTCTTGCACTGTGGAAAAGATCAAGTCCGATACGAGAAAAATGATTAGCAACTTTCGATATTCGCTCATCTGCTTTCTCGATTTGGCGCATACAAGATACAATGCGGTAATGTTGGATAGCATACCGAGAGCTGAACATCACTTACTCTTGGCGCATTGCAGTTTCGAAACTTACAAAATTTCGCATTGAGAACATTGTGAAGCGCTGCTTCAAGAGACTCCATGGTTGACCACTTGTAGCGAGTAGCGACGCGAATGATTCTACCGACCGTGACGATACGACCACGTTCACTTACTTATTGAGATGATAATGCTAATCAAAATGCCAAGAGTCGGCAAAAGTTGATACTACAGCACTGCTCTTCCTCTCAAATGAACGAAAACAAGGGAGAATGGGAGTAGCCTGCGAGTCTAAAGCCGGTGAGATAAGTGATAACAGTTCGTGAGAAATTTCTTTTCTTCTCACAGTGTAATCATTTCATTCTCAGAGTTGTTAACCTTAGTGTGTTCTCAGTGAGACTACTCACAATCGGTCGAGGTGAATATTTCAGACAATTTATGAACAGGCGTACAAGGTTTTGACAGGGATTCTTTAAACTTTCATTCATAATGCTCGTTCATTAGTCCTTGTCGCAACAACCACTCATCATTGACAGATAATACGTGAAGACAGTAGAGTATGTTTGAGCCTGCTTGTCAGATGATCAATTGCGTTACTCGCTCGAATCAGCAATCGCATTGGATGAACTGCGGAATAGCCGAACCACGGCTTCACGGAATCTGCCGATGAAGAGCAGGACGAAAAAGGCGTCGATGCAGGGAAAGATGGCTGTGATGGAGAAGAGAACGTTGCCGAACGCGCCAAGCGAAATTCCTGAGAAAGATTGACGAAAAGAGTGGTTGAAAGGAATGGTGAACACTACGAGATACAATGGAACCACCCCGAAAGGTGGAAATGTTTATTTAAGAGACTGTCTATGTAAAAATTTAGCATCGGGCGGACATCCTTCCAGGATATTCGATTCAGTCCTCCAAACTAACGCCACAGGAAGGTGTTTGGCCCTTGTTCACGAAACCGGCCAATTTGGCCTCTCGTAATCCTAACGTGGCGCGCCAGGTGCGCGCGAATTTCAAAAATTCGATTTTCATATCTTCTCAGCCGTTCGAGCTAGGCTCAAAATTATTTTTGTATTGTGTTGGTGAGCTCAAATAAGCAAACTTTCATCGGAAATTTTCTTCGAACTTCAATTCCTCAGGTGATTTTGAGTGTTCAAAATCAAGTTTTTGACCACTATTGCACGCTTACCGGCATTAGCGGAGGGTGAAACATGGTACACAGTGTACTACTGATGCCTACGAACATGTTTAACCACATTTGAAAGAAATCGATTTTACTCCTTCTGGGACTTTTGTTTCCTGAAGTTGGCATACTGCGTTACTCAAAAATCGGAAGGAGAGCTTTTCCCACTTTTATACACCTACTAGAAACGGAAGCACCTAAACGTACTAACTTTGAAGTTTTGGGGAGATTGAAGTACTTTGGATATTTTTTCCGGAAGCGACTTTGGATTCTAAGACCATGACCCGGGGGTCATGGGTGTACTTTGCACCTTGGAACCATGAACCCCCTGGTCATGGTCCAAAACGAGTTGGTGGGGACCCTGATGTAACATACCTCATTGCATACTACAGTGCCGCAAATACTACAGTAGCCCGGTATACCGTGCTCAGTTAAATCACGAACTGGCTTTTCTTCGCAAATAAAAATTCAAGCGATTTGGTTGGCTTTTGGTAGCAGGTAAGCGTCGGATTTGCTCTCTCAGTTTTTTGTAGGCTAGCTTGTGAGCCAGTCGAATAAAATTATTTGTTTCCATATTTTTTCTCGAAACGTTGTACAATAGGTAAGAACTCTCCGAAGAGTAGTTGTAACACAATTTTGAATAAAAGTCAGGTCGCGATTGAACAGAGCGCGGTATACCGGGCTACGGTAGCATGTGTTGTGAGGTATGTTACTTTAGGATCCCCACCAACTCGATTTTGGACCATGACCCGGGGTTCATGATTGCGAGGTGCAGAGTGCATCCATGACCCCCGGGTCATGGTTCTCGACGACAACGTCGCCTCCGGAAAAATATCCAAAGTGCTTCAACCATTCCCAAACTTTTCCCAAACTTCGAAGTTAACACATATAGGTGCTACCTGTTCTCATAGGAGTATAGGTAAGGTTAGAGCTGTCCTTTCAATTTTTCGAGTTGGTCAGTACACCAACTTCCGGGAACCAAAGTTCCAGAAGGAGTAAAACCGATTTCTTCCAAATGTTGTGAAACATGTTCTTAGGCATCGGTAGTACACTGTGTATCATGTTTCACCCTCCGCTAATTCCGGTAAGCGTGCAATATTGGTCAAAAACTTGATTTTGAACACTCAAAATCACCTGAGGAATTGAAGTTCGAAGAAAATTTCTGATAAAAGTTTGCTAATTTGAGCTCACTAACACAAGGCAAAAAAATTTGAGTCTAGTTCGAACGGCTGAGAAGATATGAAAATCAAATTTTTGAACTTCACCTGGCGCGCACCTGGCTCGCCACGTTAGGATTACGAAAGGCCAAATTGGCCGGTTTCGTGGACAAGGGCCAAACACCTTCCTGTGGCGTTAGTATGGAGGACTGAATCGAATATCCTGGAAGGATGTCCGGAAAAGTGGCGAAATGATAAATTTTTACGGAGACAGTCTCTTAACTGGGCCACTATTTCTTTGAGTCGGATAACATCCCGTTGATGCAAAAACGGAATGTGGATTGCCTGTTAGTGTGTTGAGGAGCAGCAGCGTCGCAAGTGGCGTGTACGAGAAAAGTACCGGAATGATCGACTGAAAGAGAACTCACTTCAACACTTTGAGATGATGCGTAAAAACGGCGCTACGTCGGAAGAGAACATTCGGATTATAATCTATTGGGTGAGGCTATAGGTTATAGGTCCAACAGGTTATCATCCGAATGTTTTCGTCAGCCCTAGTGTCATTAAATCAACATAACCTGAATCAGCAGCGCTCGAAAGAGGTGTCGCTGCATCGCGCGCGTCTTTTCCGACATTTGGGCCGTTCTTAAAGACATTTTCTTTGTGACGCCGTGCTGAAACGCTAGAATAAGGATGAAATGTTAGCGTACTTGAAAATGCCTCGCAACTTCAAGATGCAATACGTGATAAGACTGCCGGTACAGCCGAACATCGCGACAAGCATGAGGACGCCTGAACCGAAACAAAATATGTACATACTCTATCCAAACTGGCAAAGACAATCTCAAGAAATTTGGTTCAATCTAGATTCACAATAGCTCGATCTGATGTAAGACAATATCCACTGTCCTCCGTAATCGCCTCTTTTCTATACCTGCCACCGATGGCATGTGCCAGACCAGCACACCGGACGTGGCATCAGGACGCTGAAATAGTAGTTTCTATATTTCTTCATAGGTTGCATAAAATGAAAAAAAAACATACGCGCATCACAATGGCGCAGAATCCTCGTTTGGGATTGCCTAAATTGACGCCATACAGGTCCACGATTTCTGGAGGTGCCAACACTCTGCAAACAACATACACTTCCGAAGAAAAATTGAAATAAGCACCTTGTCTCTTCGGTTGGTAGAAAAGGAATGAAGGCTGCCAAGACGATGCCAATGTAGAGCAAATTCACAAACACTGCTACTTTTGTCCATAGAGAAGACGTCCAATTTGCAGTGAAACAGTGGGCGAGACCTCTCAGATAAAGTGAGTTGAGTGTGTACGATATTGCAGAAAAAAGCGTGACAATTTAAGAGCTTTTAAAAAATTAATGTGCTCAGTAAATTATACACATGCCTAACTGCAGTCTTGAATCGGTAGACGTAGTGATACGAGAGAAGAAGAAACGTTTGGAAGAAAGAAGCAGAGAAGAAGAGAAGGAGCATTGTGTCGTAGGATGCTGCAGGGAAAAGAGCAGATTACATTTTAAATGTTTTATTTCTCTCTCTAATTTAGCATAGACCCGTTGCAAACCTCCGCCCATCATTATTTCTCCGTAGCGAGGGAAGACATACACGCCGGTTTCAGTCAGATGAGCGATCTGCGAATCGTTTGGATGGAATTGAGAAAAAACTCATTCTACGTGTACAGATGTAATATCGTACCGGTTGTAAAGCTGCGTGCGCGCAGCTTATTATGAGGTCGCTGATTGCAAAGATCGCAAGCAGGTACCTGAAGTAATACTCGAACATCTGAGAATTATTCCCTTTGCAGGCAGCAACGCGGCATGCTGCATTGCGTTCAGGGACGATGAAGGAGAAAAAATCACAATACCGATAGGACCCGACACTTGTGGTGTTTGCAGTGTAGATTACGTAGAGTAGCAGTCCATTGGAGACAGCGCTCAACGCGGTTGTGGTGACCTGGCATTGGCACTTAATGAGGTACTTAACGAATGCACACCAAGTAGACGGAGTGAAAGGGATCCTCGTAGAACCAGGCGTAGGACGGACGAAGCATCTCTGACAAATGTGAATAACTTCCGTGCATCAACACCTCACAACTAGTGACGGGATGTGAGACATACAAGGAAATTCTCGCGCGATGTTGTTCGTAGAAGATGTTATGAATGACATAAGCGTCACGGGAGATGACATTCGCACCCTTTACGCTTATTGGGCGCGGTAGAATCATCGATGCTTAACTATTTTCTCACACTGATCACTGAAGAAGAATAAGAGAAGCGAAAAACGGTCAGTATTCTCTAAGAACAACGGATATTCTGACACATCGTCGAAGCAAACTTCCTATTTCTCACATCATCTCACCAACTCTAGGCGAAAATACGAATGTTTTCCAATTCCGTGAAGTCCGTGGTTGATTGAGGCATAAGACATGCTGGATTATATTTGGCATTCACACTAAACACAAATTAAAATTACGAACACATCAAGATAATATCACACATCACACTTCACGAACGCACCAATGGTGAACGATTTGTCGATTACTATAAAGGTAGGGTCACAAGAAGGCTATTCATGGTTTAGGATTGTCTCATTTATGATACGACGGACTCTTTTATTTTGTCCGACAATTAATGAAATTTCAGAAATGCAAAACTCCTTTATAATTTGTCTGAGAAGTTGTTGAATTCGAAGGTCGATTTTCGAGTTCTACGTGAAAAGTTGCCCTTGGTGCACTTTTTGATCATAAACATTCCATGTGCGTAGGCTTTTGACTCTCTCAGATGTGTCTCTGTTATGCACACAAGCGGAGTGATAAGCGTCATTTCCCATAGATCGAGCCGAGTTTTCTAGCCGTTATCAGTCACCCTCGAGGCGATCACAAAGTTTAGTCATTCGAAGGAAAGATCACATTCAGCCCCGAACATTCTTGTATCAGCACCTCTCTGAGATGTTCAATCTCTAACATTTCTGAATGTGACTCAATGATTACGTAGGTAAGTTGGCGGTAGCACTGTACATTCGAGAATGAATTCATGTTACGCAGACATCTACATCCGAGAAAACGAACGTCCAGCGCATCATGAATTCCCAAATTCGATGCAACGATTCAACTGGCCACAAGCAGAACTGTAGTGGGATCGTCAATTCTGCCACCTCAAGCGCTTTTAACTGCGCGGCTCCTTATCAGTTTGAGAGCACATTCTCATACCACTTCAAACGCCATGTTTTGCTCGCCTTTATTCTAGTCTTCCCTTGCGCAAAGTATTACGGCATTACGAATTGGAATCCTACCGACAGTTCGGGATAACTATGGGAAAGTATGGCTCCTATGATGGAACAGAAGCCAAACTTGTCACGCCAAGTCAAGTGAGTTTATGCTCTTTTTCC
>LS496188.1:164111-181450 GCA_900490845.1 Pristionchus japonicus
CAAACGCCATGTTTTGCTCGCCTTTATTCTAGTCTTCCCTTGCGCAAAGTATTACGGCATTACGAATTGGAATCCTACCGACAGTTCGGGATAACTATGGGAAAGTATGGCTCCTATGATGGAACAGAAGCCAAACTTGTCACGCCAAGTCAAGTGAGTTTATGCTCTTTTTCCTTTGAATTTCCTTCCTCAGTCGAGTGTACTCCGCCCAATTGTTTCGACATTTGCCATTTCAACCACACTATGCATGATGATGTATGACAAAGCGGCAATTGACGGTACGAGTTTTCCTTTTCGAAGTTTTTCTATTGAAAGATTTGCAGGCGTCGTTCCCCTCATGCAGACTTACTTTACCATTGGCGATTCGACTACAGCTTTGCTCCAGGCGAGATTAAAATTCGTGCTCTAGCAAAGAATGTTGTCCATCATTCAGACAATGGCCACCATCACTTCCTCTCTCGCTCTGGTTATCGTGGGAGTCATCGGAGATCGAGTGGAGAAGCGGTGAGCTGTGTATCAACGAATATGGCAATGTTTTGATACAGATCATTCATCTTATTATCGATTTCATTATGGATCATTCCAAGTGGACTATCGATTTTCGTACCGAAGACCATGTATTGGGTATGCTGAAAACAATTCTTGATCAAATGTCCTTCATCTCTCTCTCTCTCTCACAGTTGTTCCTATCACTGCGCACCCTTGCTGACATTGGCCACTCTGTTGTTGGAGCACTTACGCCCGTTGTCTACAGTGATTTCTACAGAGGTGACTCCTTCCCCTCTTAACAGATCATCTATCCGAAACAACCTTTTCAGATAAGGCTCTCGGGCGAGCATTAGTTGTCAACACACTTGGAAATTTTGCAGGAATGTGAGTATGCTTGATCTTCTAGTTCCAATTTGATTATATCCAGGATCATTTCAACCTCCGTCTCTTCCATCTTCCTCACTAGTGGGCTGCCGTGGCAGGTACGCTCATTTGAATTTAATTTGAGCGAAGATCAATTCTGTTTTAGACAGCTCTCTTGCCCAGTCTCGCAGTGATCATTCCGCTGTTCATCCTCCTGCTCTTCGCGATGCCGGTTCTGTACTTTCGAGTCAATTGTGTAAATATTCTTCACAGAAGGCGCCCAGTTCCAACAAGAACGCGTCCCGTGGTTACATCGGTGACATCAAGCACCTGCTCAGCATGTGAGCATTCCTCGATTTCACAGCATTTCTCGATTTCATAAGAATGATGCAATTTCAGCAAGTCCTACATACTTCTGGTGGCCGGATCAGCGTTTTCCTCAATGAACCTCAAGGTCCTCACTCTAATCTGAAAAGCCAGAGATCAAAGATCATCGACGACTTCAGGCGTCAGCGTTCTGGATGCCCACAGTGGTCTACTATGCGTGGACTGCAGCCGGGGAGAAGGTGTTTGGCTCAGTTCCATATGCTGGGTATTCTTCGGCATATTGAATGCACTATTCGAATATTCCCGATTCCAGAGTGATGACAATCAATTCAATGCTGAGTCTGGCTGGCGCGCTGATTGGATTGCCTCTGTTCATGTACATTGCTGAGGTACAAGGATCAAAGACCAAAGAAAATTCTAAGTAAGCTTGCAGAGTTGGCAGTACGGCGGAGCTATCTGCTGCAATCGCAAATTCAATAGGGCGATTCCACTGATTTCCGCGCTGCTGACACTGGTTTGCTCTGTTTCAGCCGTATTTGCGCTTGAAATGGAAGGTTTTCAGTCAGCAGTCGGCGTGACTGCACTCAATCTGCTCACTCTTACGAAGAATTACATCGTGAATTTGGTAAGAGTCGCATGAGTATGAGAGTCCTCCTTCGCCTGCCCTTCATTGCCCTCCTCAGCCGGGACAGAGGGCGGAGAAGAGAGCGCGTTTAAGTTCTCCATCTGTATTTCAGATCTGCCACTTCCTCCTAGCTTCCCTTGGATCTCCCATGGCAACATTGATGCCGCAGATGGTTTTGGTAAGTCGAAATGACCTTTAGGGTTCAAAGATCAATCTCCCAGAGCATCGCGCCTCGTGGTCAGCGCGCGACCGCTTACGCCATGATGAATCTGGTTACTGGTCTCGTGAGCAGTCCCGCAGCGCAGATTGTCGGATTTGTGCGTTTGTTTGCACTATTATTTTCTCTCTACACTGAACTTGGCAGACCAATCATGCAATTTTTTCTTCAGATTTCCGACGCTTACAGAGGAGAAGCGGAAGACGCAATGACGCGGTTCAATGCGCTTGCGTTTGTGAGTATTATAATTAGAGTGGCCGAAGGAAGAGTGAAAGGAAGACTCTGCCTCTCTGGCCAGGGAGGAATGAGAGGGAGGTGAAGAGGAGAGAGAGAAGAATGAACTCTTGCGCAAGAGTGAGAGACTCTTGCGCAAGAGTTGAGATTGGAATGAGGCGTTTTCGATCGTTTGAGGAAGGGGTTCTTTGACAATTGGCATGTTATTTGCTTAATCAATGGAATAAAGTATTCTAGACCCTCTTTTGCATAGGTTTGCCCTCAATTTACTTGTAACGGGATATGCAAAGTTCTACCGTCTTTATCGCTGTCTGAGTGGCTTTTCCGCTGTTTTGAAATCGTCTAATGCTAGAACGGCCTTCACTATGAAGCAATTCAAAAGCCAAAAAGTTCTTCTGAACTACTCTTTCTCACCATTTGCATCTCGCTGAGAGGCAAATGGATAGCTAAAGGATGGAAATGGAGTCTAGAATACTCATTTGTATTGATTGTTCAAAGATAGAGCCAATTGACTGAGAATTACGACTTTAAACGGCCGAAAACGATATCTCCCTCTTTACTCTTGCGCAAGAGTTCGCACTCTTGCGCAAGAGTTCACTCATTTCACTCTCCTCTTCCTCTCATTCCTCTCTACACCGCGCACTCTGCCCTCTTCCTTAGGCCACTCTAATTATAATAAGATTATTTTCGATGTTAAATTGAGATTTTTAGGCATTCTTCATCGTTCTCTCCTTCTTCGTTGTTGCTTCCATTATGTACTTCATTCTGATGAAGTACTATCCGCACGATGTGAAGAACAGAGAAGTAAGGGAGCTTTTCGGAGGAGCTTCAATGAATGTCTTGAACTAATTTTACAGCTAGAAGAAGAACTGGACGAACCACTCGTTTACGATGGTCGAGCGAAATCGAAGGACAATCGAACCGGAAGTTTCGTGGAGAGAGCACTCATCAGTCGTAGAACCACCATGGAGACTGTCTATGCTTGATAATGTCAGCGATTTTTTTTCGAAACCGTGAGATGAAGGTAAACAGCATGATGCACGATAAACAAACACTGTACGGAAAATTGATTGGTCAGAGTCCGGCGCCAATTCCGGAATAACAGTGAAGTATAAGGCGTTCGACTTTGTGCTCATTTCCTGACAATTTCAAATTGCAAAAAAAAGCGATCGTATGCCACAGCTCACTATTACCAAACGCAGTTTCGTCTTCATTGGAAGTGCACCATACACACCATTGACACTTTGCACTGCCAACATCGAATCGAAACACAAAAAGGAAATCGGATTCTCCGTCAGTGGACGCAAATTTGCTCCCCGCCATCCTCATCTCTGATTCGAGTCGATTTCCTGGTTCATGGAGGATTTGTGGATGTGGTATCTACTCACCGTACTCGTTGCTGCTATCGCGAACATTCTTGCTGTGAGTTACTGTGAACATTTTTGTAGCAGAATATGAATTAAGGTGAAAACTAGGTTAAATGTACAGAATGTACATTGAGAAGGAACTGCTAGTGAAAAAAAGGAGATGAAGCTGACTTGTTGAAGGATGATCAATCGCAATTTCGACCTCCCTGCCCTGGTCGGAGACGAATCTACATCCTACCGTTCCTCGATACGGCTCCTGCTGCATGAATTGCCGACAATATCCTTGGAATTTGTCCATGTTTTTCGCGAATTCTCATATGTTTGCATCGCACTATCGCTGTTGTAAACATTGATTCACGTCTGTGCCGTAGAACACAACTGTTGCACGCTCATTGCTCCCTTCCCTCCCTTGTGCATCATTGAGTACACAAAGACCCTCCTCGTTCTAATTTTTTTTTCATAATTTTCATCGTATCAGATGGAAAAATAATAGATTCAAGCGTTGGTCGGCGCACAATAAAAATGCAAAACGTTTAACACATTTTTAAAACGTTTCTAAACCAGTTGTCATTCGAGTGTAGAGAGTAGTAATGCTTTTCCGGAATCATGGTATCGTTTGTGTTGAATGATAGGAACAGTCAGAAGCAGCGGCTACGGACAGGTTTCGAAATGGACAAAAACATGTACTAGTTTGATTATTCAGCGTCCGATGCCGATTCCGACATAGTAGGGTGGCCTAAATCGCTCAATTTTGCTCCCACTTCTCGATAGTTTGGCAAAGAGAGGATGGTGCATCCAACGACTCGCAAGGAGTCGCATACGTGAAGGAGTTGAGCCGTTCCTGAAAATTAGTTTTAATTTGCGTTCAAAAAAATATTTTTTTGAACAAACTAAACAAACTTGATGAGTGGATGTGTGTTGAATGCAAGAGCTGCTGATACAAGGGCGATTATTATCGTCCAGCTAAGGATACGCATTATGCGATTCCTGAGAAAAGAGAAATATTCATTCCGTGATAAGAAAACAGTGAAAATATGTAAAAGAGTGAGAAAAGCCTTCGGAGATCTTGTTCAGCTAACAGATGGAAACAGAAATGTGGCCAACATGCAATCAGTGCCAATGTCCATAAACAAACCTGAGTGAGTGGGAGTTGATGATTATACGGTTTACACAGCTGCTCCTCGATGATTATTGCATTGATCACTGGTGCATTGATCACACCAAGTTGTTGCGTGATTTTCATCTTGTAATGTTTTTTATTCTGAGAAAAAACGGAAAAATGACAATAAATAACTCACAGGAAAATTTCATTTGCCGATACTGTGAATTGATGATGAAGTGCAATGGATAAGTATACATTTGCTTATCGCACAAACACTTAAATAAAAAAGGTTGCGAAAATTAGCTGATCAATATTCTAATCACGTATGAGGCGCAACAAGAAGAATCATCACGATCAAGGGAGTTATCACGAAAAATTTGGGTTTTCAAGTTCACTTCTCAGTCTCGTATTTTCGCCCGGTCCATGTTGAATTTGTGAAAACTCTCGAGCGGTTGTGATAGTGTGCAGCACATTGGGTGAAGCCGTTGAGCCACGAGACTGCACAGAAGAGACCACAAAGCATCGACAGCACTGATACCGACATGTGAAATGTTGAACAGAGACGAGAACAGCTGATTTGAGCTGATTTGGGAGTCGTAACTAACATCCTGTAGACAAGGCTCCTCACTACTCGAACAACCCAAAGTTCGAAAACTGGCACCTCTTAGTGACTGGATGAACGATTAGAAAAATGAAACACTAACTGCCTTTCACAAAATTCTAGCATCACCTCTGGATTGGATTTAAATTTGAACCCACATATCAAGAGTAACTTCTGACGCTCATGGCAGACCACGTCAGGGTTCTTGATTCGCTCAAGGAAGCGGGGTTGACAGTCCGCATGGAAAGATGTAGTCATCTTAATCATTTACTCTTATTCTTGATCACTCATTCACATCTTTGCTAACGCATTCATCTCTGCACATGACTATTTTAGTCGACAGTTTTTTCTACTATTTACTCAAACACCATAACTGTTAATAATGGAAAAGCTCCGGCTATCATCTGCAGAATAGCTGTTCGCGAGCCTCGTTTGTTTGTCGATCCTTGCCTGTCGTTTGAACCCCAATTCCCGTCAAGTCCGTCAAGAAAACCATCTTGCTCATTCAGCCTCATTTTGAATTTTCACGAATTTTTTCGTTCTAACTTCCTATTTCATCGCACAGACCTGCCATAACGTTTGATTGGTTTTGAGGTGCTATCAGAAAATATGTTCTTTTTTTTATCACCAAACCATCAACGAGAACCGAATAAGGAGCTTGAGGTTGAACAGTTTGATCTACCCATCCACGGTGATTCAGCTGGATATTCCGGCAAAGAGACCAATAGGTTGGCTCAAAAGTAGATGAGCAATTCCTACCAAAGCTTTCTGGCACTTCTTTGATGTGTGGTCCAGACTATTGTCACAGAGTATTCCTTCCTACTCTTCTCATTTCTCGCCCCACTTCTCTCTCAACGCGGTCTAGTCTTGACCAAAAATCGAAGAAGAACCAGCTTTCCTACACACCCACTTAGACGCAGCTTGTACTCAACGTTGATCGTTTGCGCATTCCTCAGAGATGTGCCTTAGTTTAGCTGGCAAGTGAGTAGCGAATACTCAGTGATTCTCGTCATTACGAAGATACTGTGGAGTTTTCTAAATGAGCATCAATCACTTCTCACTACAGTCATGCCTGTAATGGCAACTCCCTGATGACCGAAATATATGCACATGCAACAATCATCAAACTAGAAAATACAGAAGACTAAAAAAAATCCTTCCCAATAGTCGCAACCATTATCAAACTAGAGAATACAAAAGACTTAGACCGGTCTTAACAATAGTCATTGCCCGGTGTACGAAAATTTAACAATAAAACAGATGAATGTAACCCATGCGTGAATATCTCTTTCACTCTAACGAACCAGTTGTGAAATTTTTAATCACTGATGCGCGAAATCTAAATCATCCACCGTAATCCTTTATAAATCCTCCCATTTCAGCTTTTCATTCTCAAATATTGCTTTAAACTACGCGCCCAGCTTCTGATCACTGTCTCCATTCAAAGTCCTCCTAATAGTTGACTTATCTTTTGGAGTGATATCGTTACTTATTTTGGCGCATGATTATATAATTGATTTATTAAAATAAAGTTTGTTTAAAGAAAGCGCGACCCTGATCTCTCGCGATGATTGCTGCCCAATATGAATTCGTACCGTACATGCTGCAGGGCGCAGCGTACAATTGCAAGTTCGTCAAGTTTACGAGAATGGTTTCGCTAAATCTCTTAATCTGACTTTCGTTCGTGAAGTTGCAAGTCAGTGCAAGATCAATTCAATGTGTGGGGCTTGCATGAACAATCAAAGTAAAATACTCCCAGTTCCCTCATGCCACCGGGCCAAGCGTGGGCGGACGAATACGGTGTGCGGCAACTACCGTTCGGCATCTATTCCATCGTTTTTGGCGTCATCACTGAGGTACTTTATCAATATTTTCGCTCCAAAATGCATTGCTTGAGGTCCTTTACATTCCCTGCGCAATAGGGCTGCGAAAGGACGTGAAAACTCCTTGCTTCAAGGTATGTAGTGAAGCTGCAAACGAACCATGTGCAAATCTATGAATATACGAGCGGCATCAACAATAATAGATGATTACCAGAGACTATCTGAGAGAATTTAAAAACTCCCTCCAGGGACCGTACAAGGATTTTCGACCCTGTGCTCGAAAATTCACCCTAAGGCCAACTTTTTGCGTAGATTTCAAAAATCGACCTTAGGAAGCCGTATATTTGACCCCAAATTAGTTACAGCTACCGTAACCTCAGCAACCGATTTAAGCAACTTTGCGAATACGGCTTTAAACCCCCACATATGATAGTAATTCTTGTAGCTATCGAAAAAACAAACATTTTCGTGAAAAAAATTTTCGAAAAAATTTCCGTTGAAAACTTTTTTACGAGTTTGAAATATTCGGTCGCTCACCGTGAAAAATTTCAGGGCATCGAGCAGAAATTTTTTTTCATTTTCTGATTGTCCATCCATTGGTACGTTTGTGTGAATTTTTTCAGATTTTTAGTGTGGGCACTAAGTTGTTTTGTGAGGCTTCGAATGAGCGCAACTGCGTGTTTTTGATGATTTTTCGAGATTTTGAGTTTTTGTAAGTTGCTTATTTTGGGACAAATGAATCAGATTTCAACTAAAAACAACTAATATGAGTTAAAACAACAATCCCTGAATTTTTAAAGCTATTTGGAATGATTTGAGAATGGTGATTTTTTCTCTGTTTCTGTAGATTTTCAATCAAAAATAGAATCGCTCCAAATAGCTTTAAAAATTCAGGGATTGTTGATTTAACTCATATTAGTTGTTTTTAGTTGGAATCTGATTCATTTGTCCCAAAATATGCAACTCAAAATCTCGAAAAATCATCAAAAACACGCAGTTGCGCTCATTCGAAGCCTCACAAAACAACTTAGTACCCACACTAAAAATCTGAAAAAATTCACACAAACGTACCAATGGATGGACAATCAGAAAATGAAAAAAAATTTCTGCTCGATGCCTTGAAATTTTTCACGGTGAGCGACCGAAAATTTCAAACTCGTAAAAAAGTTTTCAACAGAAATTTTTTCGAAAATTTTTTTCACGAAAATGTTTGTTTTTTCGATAGCTACAAGAATTACTATCATATGTGGGGGTTTAAAGCCGTATTCGCAAAGTTGCTTAAATCGGTTGCTGAGGTTACGGTAGCTGTAACTAATTTGGGGTCAAAGATATGGCTTCCTAAGGTCGATTTTTGAAATCTACGCAAAAAGTTGGCCTTAGGGCGAATTTTCGAGCATATGGTCAGAAATCCTTGTACGGACCTATACGAGTTCTCTCAGATAGTCTCTGTTACAGATCATGTTCTGGCTTTCGTTGCTCGATATGGTCGCGATTGCCGCCAATAGTATTATGTTCGGCGTTCTACTGTTGAAGGTATCTGTAACGAGTTTTTTTTGGGCGAGGCAAAACTGGCTATACCAAAACAGGCAGCTATTTTATTTTTGTGCAGCTCTATCTGACGATGTCAAATTAGGCTCTCGACTTTCCTCACTTCAGGGTGCCGTGTACTGCTCGGATCCCGTGATGACACTGGGCGTCGGCATGGTGGGATACGGTAAGACAAGTGTTGCTGCCAATGCGAATCCAATTCAGGAAAAAGTGTTCAATTCAACGAGAGAGTGCGTGTGCAGTGTGAAAAAGCGACCGCTTTTTATTGATCAAAATTTTCTATAAAAACAGCTGTATGGTATAAACCAGCAAATAATATCAATAGCTTTTCCATTATTAACACTAGTGGTGCGTGAGCCGACAGCAAAAGAATGTACAGGTTCGGCGACGATGCTTTGCAAGGATTTGAGTGAGTAAATAAATTTGAAATAAGGTTACGAGGATATCACAAAGCGCTTTCCAGGAATGTGGTTCGCCTCGTCAGCCTGCTGTTTGCTACTTGGCGTGAACCGGCTCATCGAATTCATCAACCTCTCAGTGCTGTATACGGTTGGTCTTTCTATTCCTGTACATTCTGCCGCTGCCCACTAGATGTCTAACATGATTTACAGTGAATTTCATTTCGCAGTTCATTGCAGAATGTTAGATTCACACTATGTTATACAGCGCATTATAATTTTACTGCTGTTTACTTCCTCGAAATCATGTATATTCCCAGGACAAGAGAACCAACATCTATCTGCTCATGTGCTGTGCGTACGGGCTGTTCATGATGCTGTTCACACGACCGGTAAGTTCTTGTTTTGCTGCAACCGGCAAATAGATCGAAGTACAGGTTATCGTCAATTCCACGCACCAATCTATGTTCTTCACGCCGTTCATCCCCGGACACGGCTTTGAGGAGGTGAGGTCTGATCGAACATGGTGTGTGCAAAACTATTATCGGTCTCTCATTTCACAAAATCACTCGCGTTCTCTGCGCGGAGGATTGCGAAATTAGAAAATTTTGTCCAGCTCAATGGATACTTGTCTTGTATTATGATGATTTCGATGTTCACTACCCACCAATATTACGTAAAAAGGAGGCCAATTTTTGCCCCATTTGCATTCAGTATGTCAACTTGCCACACGCGGTGCACAATGTCGCGGTAGCCGTTCTGTCCTGTCTGCTCTACCTGATGTTGATTATCGTGCTGGTGGTCAAGCGTGTGAGTGCTCGTTGAACTGTTTCATGGATTTTTCGAGAAAATAGAAGCAAAATAGTTGTGAATATCACACTTGCACAGATCGGTAATTGTCCAGGGCCGCCGGTCTGCAGTCATTAACAACATGCCTGTGAGCTACTGTTCAAGTAATGTCAATAATTAGGCGTTCGCTTCAGGTGTTTATCCAAGTGATGCTCATTTGCGGCGCAAATCTAATCGCTACGCTGATGTAAGTTCTTGTTGAAACTCGTCATCTAGGAAACCACCTTTGAAACCCGATTTTCATTCAGATATGTCTACATGAACTTCTTCCCAGCTCCACCCGCGGTGATAATAGCAGGGCAAGTGTGCTGGCAACTCATTCACGGTATCAGAAACAATGCCATCACTTATTGAAATAAGCTCACTCAGGTCTTCCACCGTTCATTTATCTGGCGCTCAACAAATCGATTCGAAAAATCGCTCTACAATCTATTGGACTGGGTCAGTTTTTATTCGAAAAGCTTAATAGTGTATCAAGTTTGAACTTCGGCTGAATTTCATTAGTTCACAGGTTCATTTGTGATTTCAGATGGAATTCTGTACACAACGAGAGTTGTGCAAATATCGACGACACAAGGAACAACTATTTTTTAATATTTAAAAAAGGGGACGAATTTAAACACCAATACCATAATTAGATGTTTTCCAAATCGAGATAAACATTAACCACATTGTATCATTGTTCATCCCGTTCGCATGGTTCTCGTATTGTTGCTCCCTTTTGTAGCTTCTTCATTGCCAATCCCTCTTCAACGCGTCAAAGTAGATCTCTCGCACGTCCTCGGCGGTTTGTTTGGCTCGTACTTTTGCGCTCCTTCTCGGACTGCAAATATGTAGTAATTCTCTGCTAAAACCACTCTCAAAGTTAAGAATTCGTGACAAGCCACAAAATCATACATTAGAAAAGAAATTCACCATAACAACTGTTCCGTGGATCTCCGCAGTCCCTCATGCCGTCTCATCACGACAGTGCAACAGATCATACAGTTGAGAGAGGAGAGCTGAGCAGAATTGTTTTGTTAAGATTGTTTTGCTAAGATTGTTTCCCCCAGACTCGGATTATTATAAAACCAGATGGGTCCTGCATGCCTACGGCATGCCCGGTGTTCCCCCGGTGCTCCTCCTCCTCTCCCCTTTCTCCTCCCCTTTCCTCTTCTCTCCCTCCCCCTCTTTCGCTAGGCCACCTATTTCGCAATATTTCGCAATCCTGAGTGAGGTTCAGGCGTTTTACGAAACTTGTTTTCGTGTATTTCGCAATGGATATACGCACGGACGCACGGAATGACACCTCTGCTTTATATAGGCGTATGATGACACTCCAAATTAGGAGTTCACGAAACTTGAATTGAAACGTACGAAGAGGTATGCACTGGCCGTGATAGTGAACATGTATTTTGAATTGAGAAGCTGAAGGGCGTAGACCCACGCCGCCAGAGTTGAGGAGAACTAAATGGTTGTTCAGACTTTTCCTCCATTTTCTGCCGTGGATGATCAGCGAATATTTGAAATAACCATTGATTTCGTATTCCCCAATCGCATTGAATCTCAGCTAGGAAGGTGGGTGAGATATTTTCTTTATGGGTGAGATATTTTCTTTATGGATGAGATATTTTCTTTATGGGTGAGATATTTTCTTTATGGGTGAGATATTTTCTTTATGGGTGAGATATTTTCTTTATGGGTGAGATATTTTCTTTATGGGTGAGATATTTTCTTTATGGGTGAGATATTTTCCACGCATGACTTACCTTCATCACCAGACTGATGACTCCGCATGGCAGCATGACACGAGTGATGTCCAGCGCCTCCTTGATCTGTGAATGAATGCAACGTGATCGTTCGACAAACATTAAAATATGAGTCATAATACTCCATTATTGCACGGATACAATGATGACTCGTTTGTACTCAACGTACTTGGTACTTCTCATTGAGAGAAGAGTTGAGAATCAATTTGCTTCTTCTGATCACGTAATAGGAGGTGGCCGATAAACACATGAGAGAGGCGAAATCGACTGAGTTTGTGATACAAGAGGCTGCGGCGACGTTGTCTACAATATGATCTCTTTTACGCGTATTTTTGCATCTCAGATGCCGTCTTGAAAATCAACGAAACAATTACTGCATTCCGGGTTGGAAAATGAGCTGTTGTTTGTCGACTCATTTCGATTTTTCCCTACCACTTTCACATTGTGCAACAAGTTCGCTACAATCTACTCTTACCATTCGACAGATTCCACAAATAGGCCGAGGCGGGAAGGAGCTGAATTGAGTCTTTATCACAAATCCGACACAAATCCGTTCATACCGACAGCGCCTCCGCGACTAACAACGTTCGCGTTGCCAGCCCAGTGTTGTGGTAGCGCTCAGGCCATGCACAAGAGACGGCTCGTTCGAGGGAGAGCATCAACTCCTATTTTACGGTTTCGAAAACGCATTTCCGGTTTCGCAAAAAGAACCTGAGTGGAGGACAGAGCGTGGGCAAAACCGTGTAGTCCAAAGATGTACAGGCGATACGCTGAGAATTTGTTGATGTTGACTACAACTCAAGAAATGTTCTTACGCGGATCATGATTGTGTTCGGGAATGTACTTTCCCGTGTGCAGATCGCAGTAAACGTAGACGCAGTGAATGAGGAGACAGACAAGGAACGCGGAACTCCAGGCACGCAGTAGAAATCTGGAAGAAAAAGCTCATTTTTGCAAATTCATAGCTAAATGAAGCAAAAATACCAACTTGCAATTATCGTGAAGCGCGATTTTCGAGATTTGCGTGATGAAAAGAATTACTGGTGGGAAAGAAATGATGAGGATGACGATCTGAGACCAAAAATACGTTGATATAGAGTCCCAAAACTCACATGAACAGCCTGAACGATGGGGAAGTTGTACAGGGAGTAATCGATAACTGAAGAGGAGTCGTCCATTCGTAATACAACGACGGGAACTCGAATGCGAGTTCACTGGAGCATAGCGTGTGTGAGAAGAAGTCTATAATCAGGTGGAGAAACGAGAGAAGTATAGTATTATGCGAACCTCATGCGTTTCCATAGCAGTATCAATATTCTGGGAACAATCTCAGTTGCATGGTTGGTGAAAATTGTTGTGCGTATGCCAGTCGAATGAGATGGAGAGCAAGCATTATTCTGGAATTGTAAATGAAATAGTGAAAATTGTAGCGCGAGAGAAGAGGAAGGTGTCGTTGTGCTATTGTTGGATTTTCGAGTGCATAACCCGGAAGCATTTATCACAGGTTTTCTGTAAGAGTGTAGGAAAACGAGTCCCTTTTGCCGCAAGAAAAAATTTCATGATCCCGAATAAGTTCAAAGTTGTTCAGTAGGACCCATTGGGAGACTCTTTAAGATGCATCCACTCATTTCGGTCAAATTTGCATATTATCGATTTTTGTGATCAACAACTAAGAATCGCCATAAGTCGCTTCATTTTCGTCGTACAGCGAGTTTACACATACCAATGAATTGGTATTCACGAGCTCTACAAAAAGCTCCATTGTGATCATGGTCGGAAATGTCGGCTTCGGGGTCAAAAACACGAAAAACTGATTTTTCGACCATAAAAGCAGGGCTAGCTCGAAAAAATGCCGTTATGATCATCGATATTATTGTTTTAAAAGATTCTCCAGACCCGATCACGGGTTCCTACGCGAGCCGTTTTGCCCAATTCTGTCCCCTAAATACCGCTTACTAGGCTATTTTTTGGACAAAACTTCAAATGATCATAAGTGGCTTCAAAATGGTCCAAATCCATTTTTCTAAAAACTGGCATGTAGCCAAAAAGGAAACGGAAAAAATAGGTCATGATCACCAAATCGATAGGACAGTCGCCTTCAAAGTTATTTCTCAAAAACTCGTAAAAACACCCATTTGAGCACATTTTCGAAGGTTTTATGGACTATATTCAACTCGTGCACCTTAGAATCCATGATAACACCGATGATTACTTAGATTGATCAATAAAATTCCATTTTTCCCTCACTCCTGGCCTTCTTTCTGCGCCAAAACATTGTCAAACATAATATACATTGATTTGCAAGGTCAGTTTTTATTTGGTCAGTTACTCGAATTTTTCGATCAAGTTGCGCCCTCAAAATAGTTCAAATGAGATTTCTCCGTAAAGCATCAAACTTTTTAGTGAAAATCATGAAACACAGCACGGTATCCTCGATAAAACCTTCGAAAATGTGCTCAAATGGGTGTTTTTACGAGTTTTTGAGAAATAACTTTGAAGGCGACTGTCCTATCGATTTGGTGATTGTTGTGTCCTTGCTCTGTACTAACACGGTCTCGATGAGGGGATAGGTTTATCCACAAGTAAAAGCCAGGTAATCAACTAAATGCTAGAGAGCTAACAGGGGTCACTAGTCGAGGGGGGACCGGGAGCTCGAGTGAGACTCGCGGGAGAGGGACGAGAGGCGATGGAGAGGGGAGAGGGGGAGAGGAAGAGAGAGACAAACAACTCTCGGCCCTTGATCTACCTAGAGAGAGAGAGACGGGCGCGGAGAGGAGTAAACAACCGAGTGATCAAACTAGAGACGATCACTGGCCCGACCACAATGGCCTTTGAGTAGGGGGAAACTCTACGATACAACACCTCCCCTCCAAGACTCGAGCTTGGGGAGAGTCTGAACAATAAAAATAGGATAGGAATATTATTCCTTCTTGTAGCTCTTCTTGAATGGATTGAAATCGAGCTGCTCGGTCGGCTTCCGAGTTCTTGTTGATCTTCTCGGTTCAACCGGAGGATCGACCACTTTCTCTGGCTCTCTAGCGCCAGCTTCATCCTCTCTGTCTCTCGAATCATTCATCTCACTATTAATGACATCGTCATTCATATCGAATTCCTTCTCGAGGACATTCTCATTCATGTGTACCTTATTCTCATCCTCTTCATATTCAATTTCCAAATCCGATTCTCTCCGCAATCTTAACTGATTCGCATGGGCAGTGATCTTTCTGTTCTCCAGTTGTACTTCATACATCACTTTTCCTCTTTTCGCTACCACTGTTCCTTTCGACCATTTGAATCCATTTAGCGGTACATGCATATGGTACATTACTTCATCTCCCATTCCGATCTTCTTTGCCCTTACACCATTCTTTCGATCAAATTGCTCTTTCATTCGATCACTCTTCTTTTCTGATATTTCATCGAATTTTGCGACTGGCACCATTAGATCAAGTTCTGATCTTATTTTCCTTCCGAGAAATACTTCTCCTGGTGCCTTTCCATCACATTGTGGATTGGGAGTCCTTCTGTAGTTCATAAGGAACAATTGCAGTGCCTCCTCAAGAGGTCTTTCTCCTTTCTGTTTCAGCAGACTTCTCTTAACTGAATCTACAAATCTCTCTGCTTGACCATTACTTTGTGGATGATAAGCAGGGCTGTTCAAATGCTCAATTCCTCGTTGTATGCAATACCGATTGAAAGCATCAGAGTTGAATTGCGTACCGTTATCCGTCACAATGACACGCGGTAGACCATTCCTCGAAATGGATTCATTAAGAATCCGAATGGTAGCTCCTGCTGTCGTTGTGGTTGTACTCACAATCTCTGGCCACTTCGAGTATGCATCGACCATTACGAGGAGGTTCACTCCATCCACGGGTCCACAGTAATCTAGATGGATTCTCTCCCATGGAGCTGTAGCCACTGGCCATGGTTCGAGGGGAGCCTTCACTGGTTTCTTAGCAGCCATTGCACAATCGTCACATGATTGAACACAATTCTCGATGTCTCTATCGATTCCGTACCAGTAGCATGACTGTCTGGCTAACGATTTCATTCTCACAATTCCGGGATGACCTGAGTGAAGCATCCTCAATACCGTATGCTTGAGAGTGTTTGGAATGGCCACTCGTTCTCCAACCATCAAGCAATCATTCACCACAGATAATTCCTTCCTTTTAGTCCAGAATGGAAGAATTTTTGTGTATAGGTCATTCTTCCTGATTCTCCTCTCATCTGGCCATCTGTTGAGATGGTAGCTTATCACTTGACAGAGAACTGGATCTTTCAGAGATTCGTCTCTGATCTCTTTTGTAGTCACTGGCAATTTCTCAATATTGCAGGACACTGCGTTGCATACAATCCTCTCTATTTCATCAATGTCCTCCTCCTTACTGACTTCTCCTCTCGAATCAGCAATCAGACGAGACAGAGCATCTGCATACGCAAAGCTCTCAGTATTCACATATTCCATAGTGAAATCGTAACCAAGGAGGATTGTGCACCAGTGGAACAGCCTTCTAGCTGTATGGGCGGGTACACCTGTCTTCGATCCGAAGATCCATAGCAGCGGCTTATGATCCGTCTGCATCACAAACTTTCTTCCGAAGAGGTATCGATGGAATTTGGTTACTCCGAAAATGAGTCCAAGTCCCTCCTTCTCAATCTGGGCATACTTCACTTCTGCCGGTTTGAGTGTCCTTGATGCATGAGCAATGGGGATGAGCCTTCCATTTATTCTGTGTGCAATCACAGCACCGATTCCCTTTTCACTCGCATCTGCAGCCAGCACTATTTCCTTCTCGGGATCGTAGTGAATTAGATTGAGATCCGAAGCGAGAACTGAACGAATCTCTTTGAAGACCTTCACGCACTCCTGTGACCATTCCCATTCCACTCCATCTTTCAGTAGGTTATCCAGGGGACCTCGCAATTCGTGCATTCCACTTATGAAGAGATCCGCTCGGTAAAAATCGAGGATTTCCACAAACCCCCGGACACGTTCCTCTCGGAACGGGGCCAGCCAGCCCATACCCTAGCAGTAGGAGGGTCTTGTGCTCACATTGCTCATAGTACCCCTTGTTCGCAGTTCCCTCCACTACGGCACGAGAAAAGCCTGAATATGTGTGAATCGTTCGAAAAATCATAAAGTACAAAGTTGGAGAGATAGACCCAAATGTTCAAGTGCATCACGTTAGAGGTGCCCAAAGCTGCCTAACGAGCAGTTGAGATTGAATGCAGGTTGATTCAGGAACTTTTTTCTGAGCTCGATTTTTCATTTTTCGATCAAAACAGCCTGTTTTTGAAGCCGCCTCCAAGGGTATCCCGGGTGCACGTTGTAGCCCACCGGTGGATGTACCCGAAGATCCACAGGTTGGACTATTTCTGCATCCCTCATCACGGATTCGATCGCGCGAAAGTGCGTGACCCATTGTCAACTCACCGATTTCTCAAGATTTCAATATCGATTTAGGGGAACCTTAACAAACTACCACTCAAATAGTATTCTGACATCATATTGCGAACGTTGAATATCATAGGAGTCGATTCCGCGATCATGAGTTTTTTGGACCATGACCCGGGGTTCATGGTCCCGGAGTGGCTCACCACCATGAACCCGGGGTCATGGTCCAAAATGGAGGTGGAAAGTC
>LS496188.1:183185-220644 GCA_900490845.1 Pristionchus japonicus
GACTTTCCACCTCCATTTTGGACCATGACCCCGGGTTCATGGTGGTGAGCCACTCCGGGACCATGAACCCCGGGTCATGGTCCAAAAAACTCATGATCGCGGAATCGACTCCTATGATATTCAACGTTCGCAATATGATGTCAGAATACTATTTGAGTGGTAGTTTGTTAAGGTTCCCCTAAATCGATATTGAAATCTTAAGAAATCGGTGAGTTGAAAATGGGTCACGCACATTCGTGCGATCAAATCCGTGATGAGGGATGCAGAAACAGTCCAGCATATGGATCTTCGGGTACATCCACCTGTGGGCTACAACGTGCACCCGGGATACCCTTGGAGGCGGCTTCAAAAACAGGCTGTTTTGATCGAAAAATGAAAAATCGAGCTCAGAAAAAAGTTCCGGAATCAACCTGCATTCAATCTCAACTGCTCCTTAGGCAGCTTTGGGCACCTCTAACGTGATGCACTTGAACATTTGGGTCTATCTCTCCAACTTTGTACTTTATGATTTTTCGAACGATTCACACATATTCAGGCTTTTCTCGTGCCGTAGTGGAGGGAACCGCGAACAAGGGCTACTATGAGCTATGTGAGCAGAAGACTCTCCTACTGCTAGGGTATGGGCAGGCTGGCCCCGTTCCGAGAGGAACGTGTCCGGGGGATACTCGATTTTTACCGATCCGGTCTCTGAATGGTCCATAATACGAAACCATCCCCAGGAATGATCTCAACGAAGATACATCTTGTGGTTCCGGCATCTCTCTGACTGCCTTCACTTTCATGGGATCCGGTCTGCGTCCAGACTTATCGATAATGAATCCGAGATAGCTGATCTGACTCAGTCCGAAGGAGCACTTCTCAGGACGTATATGGAATCCATACTCCTGGATTCTAGACAGCACCTTCTTCAGATTCATATCGTGATCTTCCTTCGTTCTTCCTCCTACTACGATATCATCGAGATATGCTTGAGCTGTCTCGCATCCTGACATCATAGTGTCCATTATCTTCTGGAAGATTCCAGGAGCCACACTCACTCCGAATGGTAGTCTCACAAATCTGAATAATCCTCTATGGGTACTCACACCCAGCAGATTCCGACTCGGCTCTTCTACTGGTATCTGGAGATAGGCATCGCTCAGATCGATCTGACTGAATACTGTACATCCCTCCAATCTGGCAAATATCTCTGACATCACAGGCAGTGGATACTTGTTCTGTTCCAGATTCGCATTTAATCCTGTCGAAAAATCCACACAAACTCTCCACTTCCCATTTGCCTTTGGTACAGTAAGAATTGGAGCTGCCCACTCGAGGTGATCTACTGGCTCGATAGCACCAATCTCCAGTAGTCTATCCAACTCCTCGTTTACCTTGGGCATCATAGCCAGCGGAATCTCTCTTCGCTTGCAGAAAACGGGTCTTGCACCCTCTCTCAAACTCATACTTGCTTCTGATTTCTTGCACTTGCCCAATCCTTCCTGGCAAATCTCTGGGAATTCCTCATTGATCCTTTTCACATAGGAATCGTTTTCTATTCCGATCGCATTCACTGTGATCTGATTGGGAACAAGTCGGAAAAAGTTGACAATGAAGTCCCTTCCGAGGATACTTGTATTGGCCCTTGCAGTGTATACACTTCCTTGGGCAACGATTCCATTGAGTTCGAGCGTGAGATGGCACTTTCCCGTCAATTCAAGTGGTGTTCCATTAGCACACTTGGGAAATGCATCGTGCGCCCTTTTCTCAGGTGCGCCGATTTCTCTCCACGTCGAATCTGAGATGAGAGTGATGTCCGATCCAGTATCAACCAGCATCTCTATCACTCGTCCATTCATCTCAACAGCAGCCGTGAATTGCTGCATTCCTTCTTTCAAGTCACCGTAGACCATCATGATCTTCTTGTCTCTCGGCTGACTCCATTTGTTGCACATGACACTTAGATGTCCCTTCTCATGACACTTGTGACACTCCGAGTTGATATGTCGACAACCATCATCACTGTGTCCATCCTTTCCACATCGAGAACAATTCGATCCTCTTGTTCGATTGTTGTCTCCACTCTTGGGCGACTCTCGATTAGATGATTTGTTGTGCCATCTTGGGTTATACTTCGACACTGCATTCACTGCAGGAGTACCGTGCCCATTCTGACCAGTTGCTGCATGAGCATCTCCGAACAGTTTCCGGTAGTTATCAGCCACTTTCAGTACTGCTTCCATAGTGGGAGTCTCCTCTCCGATCTGGTTCATCACGTGGAAAAGGGTAGCCGTGTACCGGGGAAGATCGATACCACTCAATAGTATCATTGCTTTGAACTCCTCTGGTTTCATATCAGCAATGTTCGCATCTTCGTACACTCTATTCACTATGCCTGAGAACTCTTTCAGATCGTCGCACCTCAGCTTGGACATTTTGAGTTGGAACAAATCCAGCCTTTTCTCAAATTGCGATCTCTTATCTCCAAACAACTCCTTCATTACTGAGACGATCTCCTCGTATTTCAGCTCGCCTGGACTCTTGGGGCGAATGTGATTTCTGAGCTGGCTGTCCACCTTATCATCGATCTTTCTCAGCAATATTCTTCCCTTATCACCCTCGTCCAATCCACTGAAATCATTATCGAAGATCTCTCTATGTCTTTCCATCCACTGATCGAAAGTCAGTCCTTCTTCTGGTCTGTATGAGAATATTCTGATCTGCTTCTCAAGTGCATCAACCGATGGCCCTTTTTTTCCACTGCTCTCCGTTCTTTCGTTTCTCTCCTTCAACAATGCCTGAATTGCCTCTGCTTGCACCTCATTTGCTGTTTGCAGAGAAGCCACCTGCTCTCTAGTTGATTCGACTTGTTTTCTTGTCTCTGCTAGAAGATTGACCATCGTTTCCATCAAAGCCATATTCGTAGGCTCACTCATGTTTCACCTCCGATCGATAATCTTGCTCTCAATGTGAAGGGGTGGCCTTGCCTCACCCTACACGCACACTTATCGATCTTGTGAAGGGGTGGCCTGGCCTCACCCGACACGCACACTTATCGATCTTGTGAAGGGGTGGCCCAGTCTCTACCCGACACGCACTTATCGATTGAAGTGAGAGGCCCGGCCTCTATCACGACAACTGCTATAGTAACCAGGGCAAGGACGATCGTGAGTCACTAGACTCCTGAACGCCACTGTTGTGTCCTTGCTCTGTACTAACACGGTCTCGATGAGGGGATAGGTTTATCCACAAGTAAAAGCCAGGTAATCAACTAAATGCTAGAGAGCTAACAGGGGTCACTAGTCGAGGGGGGACCGGGAGCTCGAGTGAGACTCGCGGGAGAGGGACGAGAGGCGATGGAGAGGGGAGAGGGGGAGAGGAAGAGAGAGACAAACAACTCTCGGCCCTTGATCTACCTAGAGAGAGAGAGACGGGCGCGGAGAGGAGTAAACAACCGAGTGATCAAACTAGAGACGATCACTGGCCCGACCACAATGGCCTTTGAGTAGGGGGAAACTCTACGATACAACAGTGATCATGACCTATTTTTTCCGTTTCCTAATTGGCTACATGCCAGTTTTTAGAAAAATGGATTTGGACCATTTTGAAGCCACTTATGATCATTTGAAGTTTTCGTAAAAAACGACTAAGTCCAAAAAATAGCCTAGTAAGCGGTATTTAGGGGACAGAATTGGGCAAAACGGCTCGCGTAGGAACCCGTGATCGGGTCTGGAGAATCTTTTAAAACAATAATATCGATGATCATCACGGCATTTTTTCGAGCTAGCCCTGCTTTTATGGTCGAAAAATCAGTTTTTCGTGTTTTTGACCCCGAAGCCGACATTTCCGACCATGATCACAATGGAGCTTTTTGTAGAGCTCGTGAATACCAATTCATTGGTATGTGTAATTGGTCTTATGGCGATTCTTAGTTGTTGATCACAAAAATCGATAATATGCAAATTTGACCGAAATGAGTGGATGCATCTTAAAGAGTCTCCCAATGGGTCCTACTGAACAACTTTGAACTTATTCGGGATCATGAAATTTTTTCTTGCGGCATGCATTCCTACACTCTTACAGAAAACCCGTGTTATTCACTGTAGGTTGTTAGAAGACAATGTCGTTCAATCCATCTTTGGCTTTCTGTGCAGAGCCCAACGCAATAGATATCGCAAAGACAGTACGACAATCACAACTGCGAATAGAACGAGGAACAAGACAAATGCGAAAACATCAATGAGGTAGAATGGAATGAACGTCAACTTCCTTCCATAATGATCGAGTTTCCTCAGAGGTCCGTGTTTGGCCAGAAACTCCATGTTCCTGCCGAAAATCTGGAAAGCAGACATTTTCGGGAAAAAATTGGTCGCAGCTCACTTCTCTCATCGAGAACGGACGATCAGCGATCACATTTGTCGTTTTCATCGCGTTTTCGCGGTACCTGAAAACGCATTTTGAGAAATGCTTGGATTTCACCCAATCTCTTTTCCGACCCATTGTCTCCATGCGACTTTTCTGATTCTCGCTCAAGCGGCGTCACACACAACCTTTCATTGTTCAGAATCTCTGTTATTGCAGACTCCAGTTTGCCCGGGCTGGCCAGATCCGTTTTCTCCAGGCGAATGCCGATGCCGTTTCGCTCAACTTGATGAGCGTTGCGACTCTGGTCGGAAATCACGGGGATAGCGACCATCGGAATTCCTGATGATTATAAAATCTGTATGTGTTTTGCATCATCATCCCTCGCCGAACTAGCGTCATTGAGCGTCGGAACTGGTATTTCGAAAAGCGAACCCGCATTGATGGCCTCCGAGATGCTTCCCTGTCCGCAATGAGTGATGAATGCGCTGAGACGAGGGTCATCTGACGTGGCAAACGTTTATTAGTCGTTAGAGATACGGCTTCCTCATGTCGTTTTTCGAAATATCCCCAATATTTTAGGCCTAGGAATCGTTGTCGATTTCCTCAGTCTCGGATGAGACCATTTCAACGGCAACTCACGCAGCAGATCCCTTTGCGGCACCCAAGTCGACTCGATCAGATTTTCGATTCCTTCAGAGATTCGATGACCGGGCTTCTGTAAATCGCGCAAACTATGGAATTTTCTTATTTTGTTGTCTTCTAACGATAAAGATGACGCACCTCGTACTTCCAGATGAAAGTCACATCTGGGAACTTCTTGATAGTTTCCCGAACCGTTTTCTTGTACTCATCAGGCATTGCCCACGCTTGAGCGATCGTTCCGAAAGATATCAGAACAGTCCTTTGACGAAGATCAAGAATGTCGGACCAAGACTGAAGTGGTGTTCGACTAAATTTTAAAAAGTCGGTAACCTCGTTAACTGAATTAAATTCGGACGAAACAGCGATGCCTCCGATATCGATGATCCTCGCAGAGGTCAATTTGGGAAAATCGACCAGTGGTTCGGAATTGAGGAATACTAATGAATTTGTTGCTGTGAGTTCCTGGAAAACTGCGACTTTGACCGAAGTACCGTCCATATTTCTCTTAATCTCAGCACTAACATTCGGGTTGAAGAAACTAAGTCGGATGAGAACCCAATCGATGACAATGTAATGAGAGTGAAAGACAAGCGTAGCAAACAGAGTTTCTCAAACGATTTTCGTCCAGTCGTTTGTCATACGTCTACGATCATCCGGCCTAGTTCCGGATACATACGAACCTGGACAGACGGCAGGTCGGGCATTCTCTTCTTCAGAACTTCATCAATGATCGGCGAAATCTGATGGAGTACAAAGTATTCCATGGCGAGAACAGAGAACGCGTTCGACAGACGCTCGAGAAAGGACATTGCGTCGCTCGTGGTTGCTGCAAGACTCAAAAAAAAAGAATAAACGATTGTCAAGGGTGCAGGTGTAGCCGCACATCGTGACTGAGCAAGGGAATGAGATTATCGATGAGGCGAATTTCAGAATGAAATCGTACACGGAACGTAGGCGGGGTCAGTGGGCGTTTGTGTGTAGTAGAAGCTTCCGTCTCGCAGTGCCACCGACTCGGTCACCGCCCATTTATCGATGCCAGCAAGGTGAAAGACGACTGCAGAAAAGGGAGGATCACGACAACAGACAATTACATTTTGCTGTCTCGCACCTGGCCCGCAGAAATCGAACGTTTCACTGAATGCCGCATCGAATCGCTCGTTCCTCAGTTGCTCGATCAGGCCCGGATGACCGATCACACCTGCACAACTTGTCAACTTGTCAACATCAGAATCTCAGTTTTCAATTCAATTCAATTCAATTGTTGAAGCAAGAACAACATTCCTCTAGGAAAAAGTAGAGTAAAAATGAAGTTACTGTCGCAATAATCGCTCCACGATGAATACGCGTCCTTTTGATTCTACAAAGTTTTGGATCAATCTTGGATCAATTTGGATCAGCGACTGACGAACGAAGTTGTGACTTTGACTGTAGAGAACGTACCATAAACATCAGAAGCGATGCGAGTGGACCAATATCCATTTCCCATACGTTCTGCGACATCTGATTGTTGAACAAGTCTTCGTAGTAGGCGGCTCGCTCGCACTGCGGGATCTGTTCGAGACAGAAATCACTCCACCAAACGCGCAAGGTCACCTCTATGATTAGCGCCTTTTCCGTGGGCGGCTTGCCAATCTGGGTGTTCATTATAGGCGAGAGAATGACCTGAGAGTGAACTTTTAGCCGCTTTCACATCTGCATTACACACTCACCACTTCGTGGCCGTACTCTACAAGGACATCGGAAAGACGTGAAAGATAGTTGACGTGAGACTTGGCGAATTGTGTGGAGAAGGAGAGAAATTTGAGAGAGTTGGCAATGCATAAGAGGGAAAGCGGAACAACGAGCCAGCGCATTGTCGAATACCTCATTTGCACCTTTTATAACATGAAAGAACGCGACAGGCCGCAAAACGGGCAATACGCTAGATGAGAACATTGGTAGACAACTGTTATGACAGAGACGGTGTTAAAAAAATTGATCTCATCCGGCCTAGTGTTGCGCAACGAGTTGTTTCAGAAAGCCTTAGCACACATTACGATATAAATGTCGATGGCCGAAACAATTTGAGGAAATGATTGATGGAGAGAAAATAAGAGATCAGCCTCTCGTTTATGTACTGCTCTGTATTGCCACACGTTGTGCAATGTTGCGCATAGTTCAAATGCAACCTCTCTCCCCACAACCGTCCAAAGCGATATTGTGATCAAGGTTTCGAGGGAAATGATTAAAACATGATGTATTGACTGAAATGTGTATGGTTACCAAATGTGAGTTTGAAAGCGCATTTCCGTTGTGAGTTTAAGGACGGAGCAATTCTAATGTGGTGTTAGTTTTCAGGAAAAATCTCATGGAAAAATAAAACGAGTGTTAGTTTTTCCAAGATCTTTTTCCAGAAAAGTGAAAAAAACCTTCCCGCATGCACATTTGCGTGCATTCCGATGAAGCCGACGGACGGCGGCATTCCCGCGGGTGGGTTTGCAATTGTTGATTCAATACCCAACTTTGTGGAACGTAGCTGTTGAGAGGTGACACTGGGCAACTTGAAGATGGATAAAAGCCGCGAGCAATTTGTAAATTGACACAACAATATATCAATTTATTAGAAAAAAAGATTTTAAGCAGGGTTGAAGTCTGTTGTAGCCCCGCCGCACCGGTCGAAACTACGCAGAATGAACAACTTTTGGCAGCCTCTCAATATTGGGTATGACAGCCTCTGATTCTTACGCAACCAGGCCTAAAAAGAAAAATTTTAGTCGTTGGCGACTATGGAACTGGTCGGATCTCATCGCAGACAGTTCCGTTAGATCGAAAGGGAAAACGCTCTTACCCGTGGGGAGAAAGCTCGCGTTCCTCAGTTTTTTTTGAGTCGAGGACTTCCCGTTTATTGTTCTCATCGAGCAGAGAAGTTAAGAGGGAAAGGGCAATGCAGCAATCCGGATCCGTTATTTCGTCATGATCCAGCATTTTCCTGCTGCTGCCACATCTCTGATCTTTCTTTCCTGCGCACTCGCGGGCATTCCAATGTGAAGGACGAGATTGCGAGTGGTCCTTTGTAGTCTAGTGAACACCCTCGTTACACGACTACTTAGAGCGTTGACAATTATTCGATATTTTGGCTATTGTTTTCGCTATTGCTCGCTATCCTTGCAAAATGCATTTTTGCGAGTCCGTACTTCTCACATTTTCATCTAAATCGTTAAAACACGCATCAGAGATGCTAAAATATTGTCGTATTCATGCAGATGCACTCCGGCAACTCGCACGCCGCTGGTGCGGCGCGGGGCGGATTGTCGCCGTAGTCGGAGTCAGTTTTTCTTTAATTTGTTGAAAAGTCATATCTAAAATATATATTTAAAAATCGTAGCAATAGTAGGCTTTGTTCGCACAGCACGTCACTCCTGACTCCTGCCTTAGATCTTGCAAGCGTCCATCTTACTATACTGGCAAGTAGCATAACCGTCTTTGGCAAAATTGAGAAGGAGTCTTTTTTTCTTTTTTTTTTCGAAATTCAGTAGGAACCAGAATACCGCTCATTCACAGCACGAGAATAATAACCTATGTCTCGTAAGCTTGCTCGTGAACCATGATTTGATCGAATGGTTCAGGCAAACCCTGCAGTCCCATCGTCCTTCGACACTGTGTTGTGCGATAAGATGAGCAAGCAATGGGTGTTCCGCGATAGTGACTTGAATAAGGACTACAGCCAAAGTGATGTACGATTTCTCATAATTTTACCAAAAATATGTATCTCCATAGCTCAAATTCTCGATCTTTTCCGGGTGCATGCCAAGAGACACAAAGATTGTAACGCAAGAAGTATTTTTCCTTTTCAGACGGAAAATGTCCTCGGCGCGCCGCTCAAAATCTCCTGTAAACCGAAGTAAATCTCACTGCCACTTCAATGCTTTTCGAAGGCTTGCTGATCCAAAAACAATTCGTTCATCGAATGCGATACAACAGATCATAAATTGTTTCAACAACTCCTCGGTGTAATCAACGAACTTGTCAGTAACAGTTTCTAAGAATTGCGTGTTTTTGGAGAAAAAAAACGGTCTTCGCCTATTTCCACGCTTGCGTCAGGCCCTCGAAGTGGTTGTTCTGCATTACTGCCCCAGTGGCTACGTTCGTCACCATTTGTTGCACCTGAACAGTGCAATATCATGAAGTGCCTGCTCATCAGGAGGAACCCAAGAGATACCTGAATAGTCTTTGCTCTCTTGCTGACGCGATAGATCACGAATGGAAGGAGGAGACCATAGTAGGGCAGCCAGTTGAGAGCCAGCTGCACACCATTGTTCGTTTGTTGGGCACTCTCAAGACCGACACTGGGTCTGATGAGAACATTCGGATGATAACCTACTGGATGAACACCATTTGCATATTCCGCCTATTACATAAATCGCCCTAATTATGTGCTCATCAAGTAGGTTATCATACGCATGTTCTCATCCGACCTAGTGCCCTCAAGACCACCCACGTCAATGACTGCAACCTCCGATTTCCTTGGATTCATGAGAATGTAGACGGGAAGAGCGATCGCATTAGGAATGAAGAAACAGATTGTATGCATGACGATTGTGGGAAGAATGGTTCGTAGGCAACGGACGTTTTCATCCAGTTGATAGCGGTCTCTGCATAGACAATGGATTCACAAGGAAAGGACAAAACATGCTTCGCGATTCAAAAATCTGACAGAAATGGAAAATGGATAGCAACTGACTTGAGACTCAATCCAATCGTTAGCTTCAGTTGCTGTTTATTGTACCAATTGAGTAAAGCGAAAGTAACGAGGGATGCCAGTTCGAGAGCGAAGATTGCGATCTGAGCTTCATTATTTCTTGTTTATTTTTATCATCATAAATGTTGATAGTCTTTTTAGCTCGCTAAGGCGATTACAGCGCCCTCTGCCTCTCTCATTCTTACCTAGCAAAAGAACAACAGGCTTGTTCGATAATTCTCCCTCATTCCCTTGCTCTCCACGCCAGATCGGTCGAGAGAGAGAGAGAGAGAGAGAGAGAGCGAGCATTCTAGACAGAAAGACAGAGGAGGTCAATGCAACTGTTCTGGTAATCCGTTCCCTCTCACAGCGGATCGATTGACCCAGAGTCATCTCTCTCAACATAGCAGAGAGGGAGGGGAAACGTGACCTAGTAAGGACACCGAACATGAGTCCCTTGTATCCCTAGTAGTAGTAGTAGTGCCTATTAGTATTTGCCTATTAGTTTTTGACTATAGCATTTCACCTGAACATGCACAGTTCTGTGCTGATTCGATGGCGTGATTAGGGCACAGATGGACATTGTGCTTCGAGCATCTGTTGTGTAGATTTGGTAGTAGAAGATGAGTGAGCAGACGACGTACTGAATGCGCATTTCAAAAATTTCGAGGCCTTCATGAAAATTGTATAGTGGTCATTTGACAGAAGGAATGCTTTTGGAATGCCAATTCAGATGCTCATGTACATACGAATCGCCATGACTGATATGCAATAAAAAAATACCTGCATTGGAACAATAACTTTCGCGACAAGAGTACCGAATGACTCGTACGATCGATAGAAGAGAGTTGCTAAGGTTCTTTCGATGCATAGAACGAATAGCGACAAGGAGACAACATGGGTGCAGATGTGTACTGGAATTAATCACTTTTTGTTTGAATTTCAAAACTTCTCAAGTTCGTACCGGGTGTGTTGAGAATGATGCAAAGGAGAGCGGGAAACTTCACATCGCATTGTGGACTGAAATGGAGCCGAATTTCATCCCGGAAGTATCAATAGCACTATATCTTGTGATGAGTCATCCTTTTCGGTCTACTGAGTTCATTTCCTTGTCAGGTGCTCTCTCTCATTCCCAAGTGCTTTAGATGGAATTAAGTATACTTTTTCTTGCTAATTAGCACTCGACAGTTTAGTAGCCTCAGTTTAGTAGTCAGACTGAGTTGATCTCTGACCTTACCTTAGTATGAGTGATCCCAAGAATGCTATGTGTGAAAGGAGAGAGAAGAAAGAGAGTAAAACTGCAGCAACGAGGTGGTTTACGTACAGGATTTGCATGTTTGCGTGAGCTACGAGCCGATTTGAAGTTCTAAAAATACGCTGTATTCACTTGTTCAAGACTAAATACGAACGGTCTGAGTCTGTTGAAGAACGAGTTGCTGTGATCGTCACCTATCGTAGAAGTTTGTTGCTTGCGCCTAAAAAGTCCGCTAGAGGAACAATCCGTAAAATATTTACTGATAAGAAGACATGGCCTGCCTTTCTGATCAATATCAAGGGTCAAACGGTTCGATTTGACTTGACATCGTAAGGGATACTTACCGGAAAAGTTGGTGGCCAAATCGCAGGATGCAGACCATTCCGATCGGAGCAACAATTGTCTGAAATAGAGAAAAACACTAATCCAAAGAATGTGATGTTCCAACCTGGAATACATTCAGGACGGTAACAGTCACTAATAGGTTGCTGTTCCTCAGTGTCCTGTCGCAATCGACCATGATTCCTGGAGTATTTTATAGAAAATGACACAAAAGTGAGGAAAAGCACTACTTCTCATGAGATATTCCTGCGTGAGATATCAGATGAGAGAAGATGAGAGGGCGAGAGAGGGGGAGGGGATTAAAAGATATTGAGGAAGATGAAAACATGTCTGCAGGTCTGTAGATTGAGAGATTGAACTCGGTGGTTAGATGTAGTGTACTATCGCAAAAGAGTTGAAAACTACGATTTGAATGTATTCTGAAAAGAATTGACTGAAAACGCAATAGCCAGACGAACGAGAAGACCTAAAGTCGTCAAAGAATATTTCACATTTTTGAAAATATTTATTCTTCCATTTATGCCGGTTATGCCCACAATAACATATCATAAAAACTTGTTTCAGCGACAAAAAAAACAGCCAATCAATGCCGCACTCCGAGAGCAATCGATGCTGTCAGGTCAAGCTAGTGTTTCTCTTGACTAGATTTTTTTTGAGCATCATGCAATGTCACTGTCCTTACGATAACAATCCCCACATCATGCTACTTGCCAACAGAGTGTGAAGTCCAGAGATTTGTTGTCCGAGCCGGACCGTAATTGTTGGTTGTAATTATAAAAAGCGGAGGATGCGAGTACGCTCCGAACCTGATATTATCTCCAGTCTGGCAATCGCGCTAGTTCAATTTCAAACTCTACTCGTAAAGTATCATGTGCCATCTTAATTCTCTCTCATGACCAACTGCTCTGGGCATTCGATTACTGAATTCCAAAATGCAATTGGATCTTTTCAGATATTCGGGATCTTCAGTGACGTCCATCATTCGTTTCTCTTCACTGTTGTTTCCTATGTCCATTTTGCATGCCGAGGGTTTCTCTGCAGTTGGAAATTACGAGGACGCTTTTGATGGTAGATTGCAACTTTCTCGCAGAACTAATAATCATTTTTAGAATATTTCAAGAAAAATTCAAGAAACGATTCATTCTCGAATAATTTCTATCGAATCTTGTCTGTCTCTATTTCCCATCAAGAGTCTCGTGGAAATGATTTATCAGATGTTTACATGTCTCAATGCATGGCTGTCTTGATTTTTCGCAATTTTGAGAAAAAAATAAGAGAATGGAATTTTTAGTAATCATGCCAAAATGTCGATTTATTGGCAGCCTTCTCACAATTTTGCTGATGGATATCGTGAAGAGAAAGAAACTTAGCAAAATAAAACGCGCGTTTAAAATAATCTTCTTTTGGTTTTCTCCATCGATTTCTAGACGTGCGAATTTTTCTGTTGAAAAAAATTGAAAAAACAATAAATGCGCATCCCTGATATGGAAGAAAGTAGAAGACGGTGAGAACAATACAATGACAATGACAATACAAACATGATTCGAAGATGGTAAATCCGAGAACAGCGCAATTATGAAAACATGGGAAGTGAGCATCGAATCATTCAATATCGACCATTGCGTTTTCCTTTCCGTCCTCTGTTCCATTCTCATTGTTTCGTTCTCTTCTGCTGTCCTCCCTCCTCTTTCTCACTTCCTGAATAAGGATTGCGTGAATATGGACAGTCGATTCAACACCAAGCCCATTGGTCCTTGGTGTCATTCAAAGCACGCTCTATAATTGGAATCTACTGTAAGATTACCGAAGCCCATGACATTGGATTGCATTGTAATCGAATGCATCCGATTCCACGGCCAATCCGACATTTCCGTGTGCTTACCTCCATGTTGGCTCTTGCCTTCGCCAATCTTTCATCTGCTGCCTTCATCTCTGCAAGTACTTCCTCCACTTCGAGCTCCGCCTCCATCACGCGAAGTTCGGCCTCTGCAACATCTGAAAAAGTAGCCTGAATTCGATAATTTGTCTCTAGTTTTATCCTCAAAAAGCAGAGCCTATGCAGGTTACGAAAGCAGAGCAGAGCAGTTTTTTCTGCTATCTAACAAGGCGACGATAGCAGCGCGTGCTCTATACGCGACGGGAAAGGGTCTAGTTGGAACGTTTTCGTGATATTTCGCACGCGCCGCGCTGCGGTCACGCGTTGCGTTCTGTCGAGAAGACACCGTATCTGCCCATCTCCACACTATCCTAGAGTTCCCTAACGATCTGCTGGCAGTCGAGGCCTGCTCTCTTCGCGCGCCACAGTCTCTCGTCGCTCTAGCCTTTCTTCCGTCTCTCCTCTCTCGCGGCCATTCCCAGGATCGGCTCGGACTAGAGAGCGCTCTCTCTCAAAGCCGATCGATCGATAACCAATCCGAGTGGAGTCAAAACAAGTAACCGAGAGGTTGACTGGTAGACAACTATTTCACTGACCCAAATTCTCCGGGGTCTCTTCATCTCTCTCCTCCTCGTCGGTTTCTCGTGGACTGTGATCGCTTTCCTCTTCTTCTTCCGACTTCCGTTTTTTTGGAGACGAGTCACTGAAAGATCAATTATAACATGCGAAAGACTATTGGAAATAGATGTGAAAATTTGCAAAATGCGCTACCTGGTACCGTTCAGTTTCCTTTTCGAAATCTTCTCCTCATTTTCGGATGCCTTTGGAGACTTCTTTGGTGCCAATTTCTTCGTTGTAACCTGATAAAAATGATATTGTTTCGTTTTTTCTGAACGATAACTGAATAGTTTTTTCTTTAAAAAGCAACGAGAAATACCTGAGGGAGATTGAGAGATTCCAGAGTGAACACTTCATTGATCAAGTTATCGATAAGTTTGTCAACTTCCTGTAATTGGATTGGTAATGAGGAAAGCTGAGCTGAGAATCTGTCGGCCTTTTATTCAACTTTCGAGGTGGTGGTAATGCGGAAATTACCTCTTGGCTGCCAATGCGAATGAGGGTGGCCTTGCAAACATCGTTGTCCCATCGCATTGGCCGTGACTGCCCGACGACCATTTTTTGGTGAAGCTTCTGCAAATTTTTTTTTATCGATATAATGTGGAGAAAAGCCGAATCGATGCAGAAATCTGACCGGAAGTTTGCTCTTGGCGGCAGAGTAGTACGTATTGCCCACGAAGTAGAACGCGTACCATTCCTCGACGAAAGGAGCCATGGCCGCCATCTTCAGTGAGATTCTGAAGGAGTATACTTTGAAAGGTTTAAACAAAATGTTTAGGATACATCAGGCGTTGGTGTAAAGAGACAAAGAGGCTGAGTGATTTATGACGTTTTCAGACGTCATCAAGCTCCAGCTATTCAAGTTCCAAAAAGTTCCAGATCATCCTACCACACTAAGCTAACTTTTTATGGAAGAGGGAGAGGGGTTGATAGCAGGACAGAAACGTCAGAATGTGCGGGAACCCACGTGGCACCGATAGAGAGACAGAGAGTGAGACAGTCGCTTGACCCGTCGTGAGAGAACTAGCGAGAGACTGCGTGACTCTGAGAGAGCGCGTCCTGCATCGATCACATCGCGAAGAGTGGGAGGAACCCCCGATACGGGCCAGAGGCAGATGGCGGCAAAAAGATTAGGAGAAGAGGCATCATTAGCAGGTACTCCCAAGCGGAACTTAATTGTGGCGGGAATTAAAAAAAACTGGTTTACTGTATGGGCCGAAGGTTCCGCCGGTCAGATCCGAGGAATCATTTATTCCACGGCAGCGAATATCACAATGAAATTGCATGTTTGGAACGAAACTTCGAGACGCCTGCTTCAAAATTGTAGTTTTCGTGTTTGGTAAGGACCGTAAGGTTCATCAACACTTCGAATCTCGACGATTAGTTGAGGGAACCTCGGGTCACTTGTGCTAAAAATAGCTTATTGACAGCGTCTTCGAATTAATGTTAGATAGCTCTTACTCGTAGTGGCCTCAACTACGGGAGCTAGTTTCATCATTCCTATGCTCCTCCGAATATGAGATAAAATAATCCTTAAAGTATGCATTATTCGATCAACTTGTTTGAACATACTTCTGCTGAGAAGAGGCATCATTAGCAGGTACTCCCAAGCGGAACTTAATTGTGTTTTTTTGCTTAATTGCTATGCGTGTACTTAATTGCTATGCGTCTGATTCGTCCAATGTTCCACAGTCCAATCGAATCACTTCATGCTTCATCACACTTCATGCTGCTTGCGTTCAAGTCGTTCAAGACCGTAACAAGGTCAAAGATTTGTAGTCTTGCGTAGCCAGAGAGTAATTGTTGGTTGTATTCTGAAAAAGGGAAGGAGCTCAGTGCGCGCTGAACCCAATATTGTCTCCAGTCTAGCAAAACAAGTTGCTCTCTCATTCCAACTCTAGCCATAACCCTACGATTTTCTCTTCATGCCAAACTACTCTGGATATTCGATGGAGTTCGAGTGGGATAGAGCATATTTCATGCCGTATGTTTATCGATCGATTGAGTTTCACATTACGCCGTGCAGGTTTATCCAAGCCTACTGCTTCTCTTGTGGATGGATATCGATCTTTCTCGGAATTGTTCTCCTCTATCTTCTCTATCACCACAGCACAATGTATTCGAAGGAATTTCGGAACTCCATTGCTTTATTCCATGTTAGTTATAGTGTCGGAGCCTGAAAAAAGAAAAGGTTTCAGATATTCGCAATATTCAGCGATATCCATCACTCGTTTCTCTTCACTCCATATCCGTTGTTTCCTATGCCCATATTCGTTTGTCAGGGGTTTTTCTGTAGATGGAAAGCTCCAAACATGCTTTTGATGGTACATTGCTAAGTACTCGCAAAAGAAAGGATCATCTCTAGACTACCACGGCATTACTAGCAAGCAGTGCTGCATCAATAATGAGCATAATTGGATTCATTCGACTGAGAAATCTATTGCCTCATCAGTCTAGATTCCGACTCAGTTTTTGGTTAGCCTTTTCAATCAGTGATCCATTCTATTCAAAGTGTGTGTTATAGGCAGAGCGTAATGCTGAATGGGTTTACCACTGTCCTCTGTGTCAGTAATACGGTTGGGTTCGCAATTTTTGGACGAGATGATTCGAGAAAGGACGAGATTATAAATGTGATCTTGCGCCCTTCTGTGCAATTCAAAACGGTCAATTCAGAGACCAGAACTGGCGTGGTTGAAAGATGTGCCCGGCGCACTCGTGTGGGGCGATATGTTCGACACCCTGGCATTAGATAAAGGTCAAAGTTCACTCATCTGTCACCACATAAACGGACCCATTTCCAGAACTGATCTTACTTTCCACAACCCTAATCTACGGTCTTATCTTCTACCCCGGAATGATGATTTATAGCGCATTCGCCCTTCACAGGTTCTTCTTATATTTTTCTTACGGATTGACCTTAATGCAAACTTATAAAAAGTTATAAATACAAATTTTAGTTCAAAGAAGGAATTACTAAGGCTTACGAGCTTCAAAAAGATCAACGACCAGGGAAATAGGATGTTCCAGATTCTGGTGATATTTTTTCTCAAATCATTGTCGAAATCTTCTGAATTCAGCTCTGGGGATCAACGATCACCTTCTACCTACCACTCGGATTGCTGATATCAGTCATCAAATTTGGCATGCCAACCTCGAACCCTCACATTCACAGTGTTTGTATCTAATCATTCGCTGGAGAATCTTTTCATTTGCAGACGATTCGAGTGATCGGAATGTTTCTCTTTGTAAACTACACGATCATAGGAATTACTATTCACTTGATAATGAATAGAACTTATCAGAAGTATGCTCAACCAACTGATTATCACATCGCAAAATGCAAATTTTTAGGATTATATTATCCCATATTCGAAGGAGCATAGGAATGATGAAACCAGCTCTAGCTCCAGCAGTTGAGGCCACTACAAGTGAGTCTGAGCTAATATCCTCATCATTTTTGAAAACTATCAGCTCAAGTCACTCGGGGATCCCTCCATTAATCGTCGAGATCATCGAGACCGCGATGCCTCACCCGAATCGAAAATTACCATTTTCAAGTTGGCTCGAAGTAAACATGTAATTTCACTTGTGATATTCAGTAGCATTCGATTACTGCCTTGAATAAATGATTTCGCAATAAGTGATTCCCCGTAAGATCTGACCGGCGGCACCTTTGATCTCTACAGTAAACCGTTTTCCCGCCATAAATTTGTTCCACTTGAGAGTACCTGCTAATGATCCCGCCTTCTTCCTCAATTTTTGCCGCCATCTGCCTCTGGCCCGGGTCGGGCGCTCCTCCCTCTCTTCGTAATGTGATCGATGCATGACTCACTCTCTCCATTACTCACACTCTCTCGCTTGTTCTCTCACGACGGGTCAAGCGACTGTCTCACTATCTATCTTTCTATCGGTACCCAGTGGGTTCCCGCACATTCTGACATGAGCCTGGTCTCCTATCAACCTTCTTCTCTACTCTTTAGAGAACTTATATCGAGCTAGAGTCGCGTGGAGGGGCAATCTGGAACTTTCTGGAACTCTTTGGAACTTGGATAGCAGGGGTTTGATGACTTCTGAAAGCCTCATAAATCTTCCCGCCTCTTTGTCTCACTCCACCTCTCTCCCCCTCCTGGAGGGAAGGGGTCGTAAACATCTTCGCCAGATGTATCCAAAGCGCGCGGATTTAGCCTTACCATCCCTATATCTGTTTTTTAAGAGTTCAATATGACCAAGACTCCTGCCGTCGAGAAATGGTACGCGTTCTACTTCGAGGGAAATACGTACTATGCTGCCGCCAAGAGCGCATTTCCGGTAAGACACACGTTTCAATTTGATTTTTGATTCAGGTTGGCTCGAGGTGAACTAACATATACGAAATCGGAGGGGAGACTGATTGAATAGCTAATGAACAATATGCAAACTTTGAAGTAGCAACCATCGCCATTTGCAGAAGGTGCATCGCGAAATGGTCGTCGGGCAGAAACGGCCTATGAGATGGGACAACAATGTACACAAGGCCACCCTCATCCGCATTGGCACTCAAGAGGTAATATCCCCCATCACCCTTCTTCATCTCTCGTAGAGTGGATGAAAAGTGCTGCTATCCTCATCTGAAAAGTTCCCTAATGCTACCTCATCATACAAATTACAGGAAGTCGATAAACTCATCGACGACTTGATCAATGAAGTATTCACTCTGGAATCACTCAATCTCCCTCAGGTATTTCGTGCTGCTCTACCTTATCGAATATCGTGTTCAGAAAGAAAAAAATCTATGTTCAAAATTATGTCTTTCTCAGGCCACTCCGAAGAAGTTGACTCCAAAGAAGACTCCGAAGATATCAGAAAAGAAGGACAAGATTTCGAAGAGGAAACTAAGCACAGACGAGAACAGGTATTGCCCTTTTTAATGGTTTCTAAACAATATTTTTATAGAATTGTTCCATCTGATCTTTCAGTGACTCGTCTCCAGAAGTGAAAAGAAAGTCTGAGGAACAAGAAGAGGAGAAGGATCAAAGACCACAGGAGATCAAAGAAGAGGAATGTGATGAAGTCCCCGTGAATTTGGGTGAGTGTGACTTGTGGACTCGGAAAGTCATGGTTTTGTCTCTACTAGGATTGGATATCGATCGATCGATCGACTCTGAGATGGAACTCTCTCTCTCTCTAGTCTGAGCCGATCCAGGGAGAAGGGCCGCGGGAAATGCGAGAGAAGAGAGACGGCAGAGATGCTAGAGTAACGAGAGAGCTTGGTGCGCGGAGAGAGCGGGCTGTCGACTGTCAGTAGACCGTTAGGGAACTCTAGGACAGGGAAGGCAGGGGGGATCTGCAACGGAGCTTCCTAGAAAGACCGCAACGCGTGACCGCAGCGCGGCTCGAGAAAAGGCGCCAAATGTAGCAGAAGTGCACCAACAAAGCCCTCGTACGATCATTTGACCTCTCAGACGAAAACAAATTTGAAAATGGTAAAAAATGACTAGCTGATCGACAACAAATTTACGTTTTTCAGATGTCACTGCCTTCGTTGAAATTCCGGAAGAGCTAAAAAAGCAGAAGGTGGCCATCAAAGAGGAAGAGATTGAAGAAGATGAAGCAGAAAGTGGATTCGAAGAGGATCAAGAAGAAGAAGAAGAGTTCAAGAAAGTCGACAAGAAAGAAATTTATAAGAAAGAACAGGAAGAAATCGATAATTTCGAGAGTCAAGCCTCTAGAGACTTGAGAGGTTGGTATTGCGAAACACTGTGACTGGAGATCACGGAAATGTCTTGTTTTTGCAATGAATTCGAATAAAAACAAATGCCGTATAATCTACATGATCGGTATGCAAAAGTCGAACTGTAAACACTGTCCCAAACTTTGAAAATGAATGATTCGCTAAATGAAATGGTTTTTGATGATCGGGAACGAATTCTATGGGGATAAATGGAGTTGTCCGGGATAGTGCAGAAGTGAGAAATGTTGCAGAGGCCGAAGATCTCGTGAAGAAAGCGGAATTCGAAGCGGAGCTACGCGCTGCAGAGTCTATGGCTGCGAATAAGAAATTGGAGAAAGCGAGAGCTAACATGGAGGTAATAAACGTGCAGTAGCCCTTAATTAGTGAACTTGGACGGTCGGTCTGGAAGCTCTTAGTGAATCTACAAAAAAAACCAAGCTCTGCTTATTCAGCTTAGATTGCCGGTAAAACGCATCGGGGTTTTCTTTGTGATTTTTCAATATTCAAACAAGCCTCTTTCAGGACAAGAGAAGGTTGTGGAGAGAGCAAAACAAGGAGAATAGAACGGAACAAAGAAAGGAGATCGAATTGGTCGAAATTGATGATTAGAGACTCTTTTCTTTCAGTTGTTTGTTGTGCTCACCTCAGCTTTACTATTTTTTTCCTTTATTATTGCATTGTTTTCCTTGTCTTGTTCTTGTTCCATGAAGAAATTGTCGAAATCCCTGTAACATACAACTTGTTTTTTTTGTTTTCCTCCCATATTAGGAAGAAGCGATTTTTAGAGGAAGAACTTTGTTGATTCATTGAATGGGCTCTCTCTAGCTAGGAACCAGTGTGATGGTGACAGACGGACAGGCAGTGTGCTGCGGAGCTGTGTCGAGACAGAGATCGTTCGAGACTCATCAAAAACAGAAAAAGAAATTCATTCGAGTTCTCTTGGATCATATTTGTGCCACCCGGAATGCATCAGAGAGTAGGATTTAGGTTTTCATTTGTTGATTCAAACCAAATATGATGTGGATATTGTCTTAATGCATATTGCAAAATAATCGAATTTGAGATTTACTATTATTGGAATGTTTTGTGTACACAATGTGATGAATTTGTAGTGAAACTGATGTAGGAGAGAAAATGAACCCGAGCTCTGAGTTATCTCTTACTCTATTGTGAATGGTTGCGAAGGGGGCGCATCCTAGCGTACTCAATTTGCTAGGCTACAGAGACTTCAGCTCTTCTTCACTCGCTTCGCATAAGTGAAAGGAACCGAAAATGATGCTCTGCTTGCTTCTCGGCCTTCTGACTATTCAGGTACATTATTCTTAGCATAAGGACAACTCTTTGAAAGGAAATCTAAAAATTGCGACTGACGGTTGCCAAGTGAAAAATATGCTCTTATACCTTCCCGCCGTGCAAGTATTTCCTTGTTTTCTTTCGTCCAAGTCCAACGCTCGACGTTTTTATCAAACTGTTTGTGGATTTTGAGAACTATTCAAAGTTTTAGCGAGCGCACGCCCGCGCTACTTGCTTCCTGCAAGAAACCTCCACCACGCCTCAGTCAATCATCTCTGTCTCAACCGAGGAAAGTGTTCGCTGGTGCTACACAGTGTGCGATGAGACGCCAGGAGTGAGCACATTTCCCCCCATCTGGCGACTCTTGATAATTAACTAGATTGTTTTGAGTGAAAGTTTGAATCATAATGTTTTTCAGTGCACAGCAGTGGTCTACAACGAAGCGGACAGCTCCTGCATCAAACTCAGTGACGACCCACTCCCTCCTCCTCTCATCTGCTTCGCTCCCTACCAGCGACACTACAAGTCCGATGTCGGGTGTCCTTGTGAGTTACTTGATGCCTTGGACACCATCATTTACACATCCGACGACGTATTGTTTGATCTTTGATCTCTGCAGACCCCGACCCAATCGCAACCATGGGAACCGACCCTTGTGTCATTCGCTCCATGCCTTTCCTACTCGAATACGAATCGGACAAAGTTTGCCCGCTCCGTACTCCCGGAGCGCCCATCGTTTTGAGGCGCGTTCCTTACCGTACTCTAATTGCTCCAACCATTGCTGAGTATGCATAAGTTAGAAGATCATTGCAAGATTGAAAGACTTTATATCTGTATCGTACGTTTCTGAATTATCCAGCTGAATTTCGAATTCTACAGATATCGAGACGAGTCGAACGTACTCCGCACTACGGATGGTCTGGAGCTCAATGTCCTCACTTTTGACGCTGCGACCGGAATGGTGAACTATTTGGTTCTTCTCTAAACCCCCGGAAGTCACGCCTCCCCGGATGTTCTGAAAATATTGAAAAGCTGACGAAAAGTTGCAGTGGAAGATCGTCTACACGGACAGCTTTGGCAGCATGACGACATATGCGACCGCGCTGACTTGCGCATATACTATAAGTGAGCGAATTATCGAAAAAAAAGGAAAATTATGAATCGACCAGAAGAAGCATCGATCAAGAGTGGTTGATGGATTTCGAAAAGAATTTTCTGTGTGTGCTACACTTGCGCACACACAATAAGTGATCAACTTTTCACTCAAACGGATTCTTTTATGCGACAAAGCGAGATCGATGACTCTTTGCAGCCTGGTTGATCCCAGGGAATCTGTTTGTTTAGAAATAATAGATTTGGTCTTATCAGATACTGGCGCCTGCTCGTGTCCTCCCCTGCCCACCTTCGACGAGGGAACGATGGGTCCGTGTGGGCCTCTGGCGACAGAGACCAAGCCCGCCTGCACGGCACCCTACACCAAAGTTGTGTGAGTGATAGTTGTGGTTTCATGTTGCAGCATTGTATACTTGAATAGATTCAACTCAATATCATCTTCATTATACTTTGAGATTGTGTGAAGTAAAAAGAGCCACCAACTCTAGATATTACAGTGGGCGCAAGCAGAAAACGAACACGCGAATCACTGTGGGACTGACCATCTTCAAAGCGGAATGTCTGGCAAGTGCACATTGCATCACTCCTTTTCTACCCTATCAGAGTGACGTGTCGGCAGATTGTGTGATGATTGGTGAAAAGTCTGACATGAACTAATCATCACATCTGATCCAGTTCATGGCACTACGTCAGATGAGAATTTGCATAGGCGAGAGACAAGTGTTATGTAACAGACGAAATAGTTCTCATCCGACCCCAGTTCATTCCAGTCCGGCTTGTGGATAGGTTTGTCGATTTAAAGAATCGTTTAATATCTTTTCGCATAGGAGCGCTCAATAATCGGCATTGCCTAATAGAGAAAACTACAGGCCGGCTTGTGGATGGCGTGTACGCCGAGCAACAACAACTGTTACGAGCTGAAGACGGCGAGTTGCTGCACTCCGCCGTGATTGCCACGGCCGTGATACCAAATGAATCGCAATTAATCTTCCTCTTCATACGCTTCACTTCTAGTTTCCAATATAAACTACTTCTCTAGATTTATCAATGAAGCATTCAGTACCATGCTTTCAACAAGAAAACGTTTGATCTAAACTATTGACTTGTAAACAAGCTGAAGACGGCGAGTTGCTGCATTCCATTATAAGAAAAAGTCTTAGTCATGCATTACCTCACCATAAACTTGTATTGCGATCGCTTTTCCATTAGTTGTCATATCGTAATTCAACTTCATAGAAATAAAATGGGAAAAAATGGGCTAAAAATGGCGATTTGCTGCATTTCGCCGTGAGAAGGAGTGCTACATCGCTTTCCGCATTTCAACCTTATTTGCACTTTACCCGGCTATGAAATGGGCGCTTAACAATGGTTACCTGTTATACAAGCAGGCAAGCGCACTCATAATCTGGTTTGTAAGAAATTTTCCCAAAGATCAACCGACGTTATTCCTCCCAATTTCCCAATTCCGAATGCATATCTCAATCGCTTTCGCTTCACATCACCAAGGGCCAGCAACTGTCGTAAATGTGAAATGATGCCGAGAAATGATGCTTCAATAAACGTGGATCGAGGATGAACACGTTTTGATCGATTGCAGTATGTCGTAGAACGCGAAAGGGGAAATGCCCTCTGCCAGATCAATGTTTACTCGGCTATTACAAATCCGCTATTCCATTCAAAGCAACATGAAGACGAAAGAGGTGAGTGTTTTATGTTTTGTGCGTTTTTTCGTTTAGATTTTTAGAATATGAGGCCGTTCTCGGGACAGCCGAGCAAAGGCTGGCACAGCTAAAAAATGTTGGTTTCCTGAAAACGTGTATTTCGGGGTTCCTGAGGGTGCTGATGACGAATTGAACTTTTTTATATATATATCTCTTATTGCCACTCAATTGGATCCCTTTATGGCCGAGAATCAATAGTCTTATTCATGAGGCTTTGGAAATTATTATCCGGTGGTGTTGACTTCCAAACTATTGCTTGAGTTTGTACTTGACTGTTGTTGATGTTTTTTTCCTTTTTAAATATTTACACACTATGTCTCGAGTTAGACCATAAGATTGACAATTACTTTGAGTAAATGTCTGTGGAATAAAACCGAACAGAGGTTCGCGCTCAAGATGAAATCCTTGGATCAAACTTCCCTGTTCGCTAAACCGCCAATTCAAAAAAATGTGCGAACAAGATTGCTTTCGTACGCGATGTTTTAGTTGGAGTCCTCTCAATGATTCGCTTTGTTCTTGCCATGTCGCAGCATCTGCCGCCAATCAGCAAAATACTTTATTCAAACCTGAAATCATATCAATAAATAATAGCTATGACAGAAAAACTATGACACCCGGTATAAACGAAAGAATCAGATCTTGCTTCCTAATCTTGACTTCCTAGAAGGGCTTTCCCATGAGCATAGCGAGTTGCGTGTCGAACGACTGTCGGAAAGTCTGCAAGAACGATTTTAGTAAACTTTAATGTTACAAAACGCATCGTTCTGCTCCGTCAGCACAGGGAGATCAATTTGCATGAACCGGGCTGCGATTACAATGAAGAGGAAGATTCGCTCTCATCTCGAAAAACTTACAGAAACAAATAGAACAAGCTTTGTAAAAGGGATTTGTAATAACTCACCGGATCGTGCTTCTTGTCCCTGAAGATTTTCTCGCCGTTCTGCCCACCGATGCGGGTTGTCACCTGTGATAATAGAGTTGCAGATTCAGTACCGTGCTCTTCGGTCCCTCTCGTTCTCTCTTCTCTGTTACATACGCCTCTGACCCTTCTCGTTCATCCCCGCGAACTAGGCCATCGAGAAGAGGGCAGAAATGACCAGTAAATGCTACATCGCAAAGAAGAGGTCGAGCTATCGAGCAATTCCTTCATGAACCAGTAATGTGTTGTGCAACTCCGTACCTCCATGCAGATGTAATGCCCCACCACCTTTTCCATCGTCGATATAATGAAACTCTATCCATTTAACACCCTCTGTTTCTTTCAAAGACTTCCAAACCACATGTACTACCCTAGTGAACAGGTCGTTCCCCTGGTGAAGAGAACATGCGTACCTCCATGCATATATAGTGCCCGACCACCTGGTCCATCGTTGATCCGATCGAGTACACACGCTGGCCCTCGTAGTGCTTGGAGTAGTTGATGTCCTGTAACATGGGAATTGTCATTCCGCCATTTTCCAGTTCGAGTGGAGATGAGATGGCTCGACAATAGAGCTATTATTTGCATCGATATTTGGTTTCGAAATCGTTGTAAATAGCGTCGCAGTAGTGTTGCATATCGACAACCATCACGCACTACCGGTTTGAGATCAACTTACGTCAATGAATCGACTCTTGAAGGGACAGAATCCGGAGAAGAGGCCGTCGATAGGGTTGCATATGGGAATCAGTGGGCTCATTGCACAGAGCGCATAGGGAAGTCCCATCAACTGGAAATATCTCGATTTTTGATATCTCCACTGCCTATACAATCCATTTTCCGCATTTCATAAGCAGTAAGTGTGGCAATTTTGAAGCAAATTGCTATGAGAGTGATTCGTATGAGCGTCGTTGACTTACCACAGGCGCGACGCCCTTGTTCGGGCCGGAAATGCCAATGTACGTGCCCATCTTGGCAGTGATCGGCCCGCCGAGGTGGTGGTTACTCTCCACGCAGCGACCTGAACGGATATTAGCTCAAAATAAGCTTGTTTGACACGATGGAATCTTTGGAATTGAATAGCTCTTTCTCCGTTAGAAAAGCATTAGTAGAAATGATCGAGAGTGGCTGAGTCTGTATCGGATTCAAAGAAAGGATAACTTACCGCCCAGAATGGCCTTTCTCGAGATGGGTACGCCCAGGGAGAAGGCGACCACGTCCACTTGTCTTCCGGTATAGGCATGTACTGCCTCGATGAGGAAGCGGATCTGTAATGAGAGTTGCTAGATTGCACCGAAATGGCTGCAATTTTCAAGTTTCATGGATAGTGCCTTTCGTAAATCGTGAGTCTTCTACGAAACGGTCGTTTTGTATTGTTTTCCCCTAGCGATCGATACGATTGGAATGAGAAATGAGAAAAAAGGAAGATATGAACGCGAGCTTGCGCAATAACAGGAACGCGCCGAGCGTTATTGCCCTAAAAAAGTTTCATCCAGTGATGGAACTATCCAATTCCCCCCTCCTTTCTAGCACTAGCAGAGTAGAGGAAACGTCAGAGATGCGACGAAAATGGCTGATATCAATGATAGCTTGTGTGATGTAGCAGGGGAACGCAGAAAGGAGATGAGCGGGGTAGTGATAGGGGGAGTATAACAATTATTTCAGCCTCACCCTCCTGACGTGATCGCACTTCATCGTGTACTTCATCCACTTCATCTTGTCTCCGTTCGGATTGTCGTACGTAGTTCCGTACAACTCGGCGTCCGTGTAGTTTTGCTTGTTCCTGATGATAAGGTTGTGTCAAGTGATCTTCAACTTAAAATGAGTCTATGCATGCAGTCCTTCTTCGTGAGAACAAGAGTGCACTCTTTACACTCTCGCACACATCACCATAGGTACAAACATCTGCACCGAGTTTTTCGTGAATGCGTGAAGGGAATGAGAGAAACAACGAAACCTTACTTGTAATAGTTCGCTGCCTCTCTCATCATTTCTCCCACCCGATTGTTCACTCCATGCACGAAGACGACGGGGTTGTGGGCGAGGGTATGATTGGCGTCCTCTCGACCGCCGAACGAACCCATCGTCTTAAGATCGCCGCTGCAATGATGATATCAACATCCATCACCCATCCATCAAAAAACACACTAGTTCCAAAGAGCGATGTGGCTAACTGATGTTTGGTGATGATGTTGAAAAATTACGAAACCACATTGGCCCAGACATGGAGCCTTTTGAAAACCGAAACGGGTCCGGATGGATTTCATACGTCCGTTACTCACCGTTCGATCCACTGTCGCAGGCCGACTCCATGATGCTTGTCCAACCATTGCGTGAAATCCGTCGAGAACATGGCCGTTCCGACATCGAGGATCGCTGACAGGAGAAAAAGTGCAGCGGCAGCTCTCATATCATCGGCAGAAGGATCGGGGCGGGGATTAGAGCCACCTTTTTATCCCGGCTGCCACAGGCAGGAACTCTCTCTTGCGAACAAAAAGATTCCATTTGGAAAGTGAGATCATGAACTTCCTCATGTGATTGGAAACTGACATTGAACAGTTATACGTAGGGTCGTGAGGTGAACTTTTCCTTGATAAAAAGAGAACCGCCATTAGAAAAGGACCCATTTGAAAGTGAGATCATGAAATGAACTTTACCAAGGCTGTCGGTTGGACTAATCAAGGTAGACAGGATGGCGTCGTAATTTTTTGCTTCCAGTCGTTAGGAAAGACGAACTGCGCTTAGCAGGTGGGATTGTGGTTGCGGAGTGGTGAACACCCAACTACGAGGCAACACAATTTCAGCTTGTTCATCTCAGAGTAGAAACGCGGATTGCGTTATGGAGGCGATATTCCAAATATAAACCAAGAAGCTATGTGTTTGTACACTATATCAAACAAAAATCGTTCATGATCATTGGCAGCGATGTGAGAGTTGAATTGCACACCATTGAAAGTTTCATTTCCGATTGGGAACTCGATAGCCAAATGCGGAACCACCCGAGCATCACATTCTCTCCGCTCACACCCGCTATCTCACACTTCCGTGTTGCAGTTTCGCGCTCGCCAGCGTTCTCTAGTTCAATAGGTGTAATGTGTGCCAGGGATGGCTCACCTTCTCTCTTACCGGCGAGAACTGTCTGGGAGAGGACATTATGAGTAGTGCCATGCCTTGGCAAGCCTAACGTGTGTGGATTGCCGTCCTCAATCTACCCTAATCCTCTGATCAAAGAGAATAGAGTCAAAGGCTGCCGCATTTTCCTTGATCAGTCAAGGGAGAGAGACAATAGTGCAACCCGGGCCGCGCTTTCCCTTTTTGCCTCTGTCTCTTTCTACACAATCTCTCACCACTCTGTTTAGTAAGAGAGTGTGTGAGATCAGGAGAGTGCCTATCACTTTCCCCTCTCTCCCTCATTAAGTGCGTGAATAGCGTTGTTCCCTCTCTTTCTTGGCGGTCGGTGATAACGTTCAGGTTTTTGTCCCCATTCCTTCCTCCTTATCGTTCTCAAATGATTGGAAGGGAAGTGGGATGGGATTGCATCACAGACAATCACAACTGAATTGAGCATGATCCAGTCGAAACGTAATAGAACGTTTTGAGTTCTAATCCATTAAGCGGCAGACTTTACGACCAGCAGTTAAAATGCGGTTGGGCTGCGCAACCACTTTTAGCCTCCTCTCTAGTTTGCCTCAGGCATGTCTTAACTTCTCCGCAGTACGAATCTTTGAATTTTAGTGTTCGATTTGTTCCTTATTTCAAACAATACGGAATCAATCAAAGTTCTGGAAATTCGGACTTCTGCCTACCGGTGAGAATTTTCTCTTCATTAGGTTTGAATTCCGAAGAGTAGTAGAGCTTCCGGTACTCATGAATGCCAACCAGGGTTCGGCATTTCACAAAGCGCTCTCTCTGGTCAGACAAAGTGATAGAACATGGGAAAACCCCGATGCCAGTATCCGCCAGAAACTACCGCTCTCCATGGCGAACATTTGTGGTTCCGCACGCTCTCTGATTCACAATCCATGCTAGCTGGGACACTTTCATTCGACTTTTCATTCTGTTTTCCGGAAATAGGCATCATAGCCATGATATTACTACCGTTGCAAGCAACTTGGCGTTAGCTTAGGAGTGTTCACAAAACGATCGCCCTATCGCCTCTTCCCTATTGCAAAAAATTGTCGATCCGCACGATCCCTAATTGCTTTTCTTTCTCTTCCCTCACTTTCACTCCTAGGTACTCCTCAGCCCAGAGGAAGTGATCACCCTTTTCACTTTGTGTGCCCTCTCGCCTCTCTGACCGCTGAGAGAGTGTTTGAGATGAGGATAGTGTTCAATCCTCTTCGCCAATTCCCACCGCTCTTCCTCGATTGATGGCAGGAAGAAAGAGAGATGGGAACGATGGCAGGAATGAATGGGAGAATGGGAAAAAAAGATATCCAACGAGAAGATGGGGAACGTTGCGGAACGACTGCGCAAGGATTAGCCGATTAGGGATCTAAACGATGCAATCAGAAAAAATATAACTAAAGTCTCAAATGATCCAAGATCCTTGAATCAGCGCAACGAGATATCTTCACTGCAGTCATCAACATGAAATCTTCGAACAATGTATGCGCCAAAAATGTGAGAAAATGATCAGTCACACCACCCTTCAACGAATGCAATGTCACGATCGCAGCAACTTAGTGAGTGTTAGCGGTTGTGCAACCTACATCCAATCGGGTTTTCAATGAATGCGGCGAATAACTTCCATCCTGCAGAACAGTTTGTGTTCAATCTGGTGAGCTTTCATCGTCTTTTTCCGAAACTCAGAATTCCCTTGACGTGAAAAACGAATGCGTATTCAGATCAGGGAGGATTACGCTGATTCGCTCGAACACAGGAAGGCGTTATCATCAGTGAATCTAAATGGGACGAGGAGAGCGTCCAATATCCACGATTCTGAGAAAAAATCAGTTCTGAGAGGCGAACTCAACGTTAATTTCACAGCCATTATCATCGTCTCCTTGTGCACTGCTGTGCTTGTACTTTGCTTCAAGCTGAAGAGGGTTCGCGTTACTTTCCATAATCTGGCATGTGTTTGAAACTTCAGATCCAGCGCCCACCGAATATGCCACTGCCAATGCCCAAACAGACCTTCTCGAGCAAAGAGGAGTATACGGCACCACCGCGATATGTAATGACGATGATGAGAGCATACGATGAGGAGGATGGGTTGTACGCTCAAATAGAATAACTATCAAAGTTTCCCGATAAAGTTTCCGCTTTTTCTTCTTATCTGAAAGAAGCGCAATGGGCGATCTCTTTTCAGTTCTCGTTTTCAGTCATCCTGTCAAAGCAGTGATCATCCAGTTCTAGAATTTTGAGAGGGTACGGAATATTCCGTCGAATGTTCGTCCATTGAAAAGAAATGCCATCAACCGCTCGAGTGGGGTCGAGATCGGACTGCAATAGGTGAGAAGTCGAGATACTTCAAAAAAAAGTAATACAATCTGATTAGAGGTGTCGATGCATGTGCTGCCTGATGAAGATCGAGTGTGCGAACGAGTGAAAACCGCAGCCATCCCGACTCTTTGAAGATCAGGGATAGATACGAGGATGAGATACGAGCTGAGAAGCGAAAGTGGGAGCGATTGCAGCTTCTCACATTTGCTTTTGAAAGATAGAATGCTCTTGGCCCACCTCTCATGCGGTTAAATTGTAGAGTTCGGACGATGGCACAGCATTGAATATGCCATTTGGCTCATGTATGTCATTTATATTTGATTCCAGTTACGATTAGGAGACGCGTGTTAGTTATGCGGGATCTTGCTTTGGCAGTGAATTTCAACCCCCGCTTTTCGAAGAAGAGAAGAACTTTCTCTCCTTTCCGACCAATCCACTTCTCCCATCCTTTCTTTCTCCGCATTCTTTCTTTCGCTAGGCGCTTGCTGTGTCAAAGTTTGCTCTACGCACGTTTCTGCCCCGATTATTACTGCTCATTTTTTTTGATTTTGTTGACGCTCAGATAGTATCCTGAAATCGCCAGTTATTGGAAATCGACTGATAACTTTCTAAAAACAGATTACCATTATACATGTTTTCAAGAAACGTTGATGCATACACGGTTAATCGAAATATCGTAGCTAAAATAAGAAAATTAGGATTCACTCGCGTAAATTGAGCGAACTTATCGCTCCGGTATCTCATTCGGCTTTCAGAGATCGCTCGACGTTCAAAGAGATAAATGAAAACCAGTCTTGTTATCTTTCTTAAATTTCTGCCAAGATCCAGAAACAAGTGAAAGTCCCAATTCTGGTTCACAGCAAGAAAAGAAAGATAGCACCACTGAGATCGCAATTTTCCCTTTCTCTGCGCGACATTTGAATAGGTGCTGCAGGTGTTTCTCGAGGCGTTCATCGATCGCATATCCAACTCTTTTTTTTTTTTTTTTTTTTTTTTGCTTGATCTCAAAAAAAATTTTTCAGGAATTTCTCGTGTAGTATTGTTGCAGAAGATGAAAAGAGTGAGATTACTTCTGGTTTATTTATCAGATGAATAACGCCCCGATCATAGCACGCGTTTCACCTTAGAATTCCATAATCCATTGCACATCGAGAAATGCGCCAACTGAGATCCCTTCTGTTTTTGATGTCCACACACCAGGGGAAGCTTCGGTGGAAGTTACGGACGTTGTCGATCGCACGTCTGTCCAGAAGGCCACGTCAAACTTTGCCGTTGAGGCCTAGTCTTTCATAATTATCTCATGTTCGGGAAATGATTGACTCCTAATACCAGACATTGACCTACAGTATTCCTCCTACTCTTTAAGATAGAACTGGTCAGAATTTTATTTTCGCGTAACTACTGGCGCTCTGGACGAAACAAAGTACTAGAAATGGGAACGATGCAAATTTAGTCCTGATCGATTGGGCTCGATGAGAGCTTTCGTTTGGTATGCTGGCGCTTTCTGAAAGCCTACAACAAAGTGGTCAAAGGATCGAAAAACTCGTATCTTTCGAGAACGGATGAGAGAACAACAAGGGAAGTGCTAGGAGAGGTAGGGGAGGAGGTAGATCAAAGCGAGGTCACGTGTCTCTCTCTCCCTTCCCCATTGTTTACGCCCGTCTCTCTCATCCGTTCTCGAAAGATACGAGTTTTTCGATCCTTTGACCACTTTGTTGTAGGCTTTCAGAAAGCGCCAGCATACCAATCGAAAGATCTCATCGAGCCCAATTGATCAAGTCTAAATTTGCGTAGTTCCCATTTCTAGTACTTTGTTTCGTCCAGAGTGGCCGTAGTTTCGCGAAAATGAAATTCTAACCAGTTCTATCTTAAAGAGTAGGAGGAATACTGTAGGTCAATGCCTGGAATTAGGAGTCAATCATTTCCCGAACATGAAATAATTATGAAAGACTAGGCCTCAACGGCAAAGTTTGACGTGGCCTTCTGGACAGACGTGCGATCGACAACGTCCGTAACTTCCACTGAAGCTTCCCCTGGTGATCATCAAAAACAGAAGGGATCTCAGTTGGCGTATTTCTCGATGTGCAATGGAATCGCCCATTTGAGCGAATCCTTAGGTGAAACGCGTGATAGGTTCCTATATCACGTTTGCCATTCTCTGCTGTTCCAGTGTGTTCGATGTCTCGCTCACGGCGATATGCTATCGCATTCTCCACGCAAGTGCTCCCGGAACAAGTGCGGATGTCGGAAGGTGAGGTTGGATCATAGCTGTCCAACTTGGGCGGCGACCCATTTTTCACATAAGGGTCCCCCTTATGTGATTTTCAGACGACGGTCGTCTAAAAATCACATAAGGGGGGACCCTTATGTGAAAAATGAGGTCGCCGCCGGCGTGGACAGCTATGGGTTGGATCATGTCATTCGCATGCTGATTTTCAGTGCGAGCTCATCAATCAAAGACGCATCGTGAAGAACAAGCTCGATCAGATGAGAAAGAGGCAGAAGATCGCAGTCACTGTAAGTTTCAATGATTCGAATGAGAACTAGGGAATATCTCTTCTCATATCGCACACTCTCTCGCTTCTCTGAGAGTGTATGAAATGGAGACAGCGTTTCTTGCGATGCCATTCCTAATGCGAACGACTATTGATTCAGGCCGAATCCGAAGCCCAGTACACGTGTATGCGATGTCGACATCATGGAGTTCTCGCAACCAAGAAGGTCTGTCAAATCAATTGCTTCTCTTTTCTTGTCAGTTTTCTGGAGGTCAGTTTCACTTAATTTCTCCCTATTCGAATCATCTGTAACCATCTTTACATCTTCCTCTGCGTACTAAGTTGTTACCATAAATCCACAAAAGCTATCCCATTTCAGTATCATTCGCCCTGCCCATTCTCGCTATGCCAGTGCAAATCATGCGATTTGATCGAGGAGAGAACGAGAATCGAGCGAGAACTAACGAAATTGCAGCGACACGACAAGTCAATCGGTATGTTCTTCACAATTGTGTGCTATTCAGTGCTAACAGTTATCGCAGATACAGCGGAATCGATTCTACTGAATGAACAGTTTGAGGATATCAAAGAAGAAGTGGAGATTGAGGCAGTCGGTGAGGCAAATGACAGAAGAAAAAATAAAACCTTCTTTCAGAGAGCACAGCCCAGTCGTCGAGTGCCTCGATCTCTGAACATTCTTCTGATTCTGAGGATCCTCTGCGAGTTGAGAGCTCAACCTCATTCCAAGCTGATGAACAGACATCTCTTTCTCCGGAAGCGAAGGTTCGTAGGCGACCCTTTTTTCTAATTGAGCCAAAATTTGAGGATATTTGCAGATCATTCTCGAATTGCTCATTGCGCTTTCGCGAGACCCGAAGTCCGTTCATCCGGATACCTTCGACGGCCAAGCCCTCTCAAACCTTGTAAGCAAGCAAACGTTCGATCTTCCGGCCGCATGGATTACGGAATGGCCCAGCATTAACTATCTACTTGGCGAATCGTTGAAGAGATTTCCGAGTCTACGATAATCTGATCGATAAGAATACACATTTTTTGAATAACAAGCAAGAATGTAAACATTTTTCATCGTTCAAAAGATAAATAAGCTCTCTAATGGTTTTGGAATCGATTGGAATCAACTCTTGCATAGATTTCCCAACTAATACAACCGCTCAAAGATTTTGACAAACCGCTCAAGGAAAAAAATAACTCTTGCTTTCCCATCTCTATTCAGGACTACCGTGCGTGTCTGTGATAGACTTCTTCTCTATTCTATTCATTTCTTTTCACGACAAAGAAAATAGTAAACTAACAAGCAACGCGGATCTCATCCACTCGCTCTGATAAGAATAGTTGCTGATATTACCCCTTGTACCCTTTCCCTCTCCTTCCTCTTCCACTCTCGGCATCAATCAATGCCTATCGCTCGACCTCGATAAGAGAGAGTAGAGGGAGAGAGGGTTGATCAGCAGCGATCCAACCATGTTGCAGTTAGAGTTTATCACTTTACGATAATTTTGCTTCGTCCCTTCGTGAAATCCGTGTAGTGGTTGACATAACACGAACGCTACAAGTGAACGCCCCGTGTTGCATGTCTAATACCTTTAGGCAAATGTAGCAATGTTGATCTAATCTGTGTCGAACCTCTGGGCACTGCCGCATGTTTTCCGTTATTTCCTGCACTCGGGAACATTAATTTGTCTTCCCTGATCATTTAATCTCCTAATCATTTCTCCTTTGTTAACCCTAATTCACCTTCCAAATCGATAGGAGCGATGTCCAAGCTCGGGCACATTTCCTCCACTTCTGACGCCTGTATGGTATGTGGAGGAAGAGGCGACGGAGCACATTTTGGAGCAAGAGAATCATGCAGGCCAGTGTTTTCTACCCATTTGGAGTCATGCCATTTGTCCAATACAACATAGTTTAGACAAATACCATGAAATCATTTGAATTACTTTTGTTTCAGAGCATGTGCGGCATTCTTCCGACGCATAGTTTCGATGGGAAAGACATACGAATGTCGGGGAGACAATCAATGTATAGTCGAAGCAAGTAAGTCAAAAGTGAGATACAATATTACAATATGTTTGAAAGTTTCTGACTGTCGTCTGACTATACGAAAATCCAGTGTGATCGTTGTCTGGTCTCCGTAATCGCCTCGATTCGATACGAAGGGGTGACAAACTCACAGCGATTAGAGCTTTCAGTTTTCATCATATTTTAGTCATATCACGCGTGTCGCATAAGAATCGAATAAACCTTGGCACACTCAAAATATCAAAAATGAACTGAAAGTGGTTTTCGTTATTCGTCAGGGCTCCTGACATGATAGCTGGGAGCATTGTTCCATATTTTCATTTTTAAGGTGAGAAACAGCTTCAAACTTTAAAAATAATAATAAATGATTTATAATACATGCAAATTCTGGCACAGGTTTTTCAAAGTTCCATTCGCTAGAGCTCGCCAAGGAATCGATATGCTGAAGGTATATAAAAAGGGCTGGGGCTCGGAGATAAGAGCGTTTAAAGATTCTCTCCCTCCTCATTCGTCTCATAATTCGCCTTACTTTCCCTCACTCCTCCTCTTCCCCCTCACCCACGGGGTCTCCGCGTCATTCTTTCTCGTTTCCTCGTGTTTCGTATGTTTCGTCTTATGTTTCACAGAGCCAGATAAGTTGCACTTATTCATAGAATATTAAGCGATGTCTGGAATTCTGATGAATTACAGAAATATTTAGTCATTCTCTTCGTCGATTTTTTGTCTAATAAAATCTTCTCCATGCTGTCTATCAAACTCATCTTCTTCCTCTTATTTCACAAACATCATCGAATACAAATTCAAACCTTTTCAATTTCGTACGAGACGAGAGAAGAGGGACTGCAATTGCTTCCAAGAAAGAATTCGAGAGAAGTCCAGTAGATACTGGACGTGGACGTGCAATATTCAATTAGAGTATCAGTTATATCATTCCAATGTCATACGAAGCGAGGAAAAACGCCAAAGTATTCTCAGTTGAACACAATTATACAGAAGCAAACTGGAATGCGGTGTCGGAGATTGCATACATAAAGTAAATTTTGAAATATACGATTAGGAACTTGGAGTTACCAATTAATTTGCCCTGTGAAGCATAAGAGGAAACAAGAGGAACGAGAAAGAATGCCTTGGAGACCGCGCGGGAGAGGGGGAAGAGGAGGAATGAGGGAGAGAAATCACTCAATTACTGAAGAATGAGTGAAATAAGGTGAATGAAAGAGAAAAAATAAGGGGTGGGAAAGAATCTTTAAACGAATCTATCTCCGTGACGCAACCATTTTTCGTTTACGTTCAGCATATCAATCGATTCATCTTGGCGAGCTCTATCGAATGGAACTTTGAAAAACATGGGACCGAATTTGTATGAATTTTTAACTCGTTTATCGATTTATGCAAAAAATGAAAAAAATGTGTAATGAAAAAATCGATGTTCAAAAAATTCTAGCGCATTCACCTAAAAAATAAGCAACAGTTTGCACCCCCTCCTCCGAAATCTGTTTGAAAATTAATGCACGCAATGAACGTCAATGTCAAAAATTCGCTTTTATTATTATTTTTGAAGTTTGAAGCTGTTTCATGCCTTTATTATAAAAATTTGGAACATAGCTCTCAGCTATCACGTCAGGGAACCTAAGGACACAAGGACTAACGAAAAATGATGAGAAAGGTATGTGTCAAATCATGTGCCAACCACCCCCTGATTCTATTCGAATCTTTCTCGACACGCCTCATTACTTACAGAATCGTACCCGACACGCCTTGTCACTTTCAGGTATCCGACGCATCTGCCGAGCGTGTCGCTACAATCGATGTCTGGATGCAGGCATGCAACCACAGAGTGAGAACTTGTCCTTCAAACTTGTTTTCATGTGGAAAGCGAAATGGTGTATCCGTCTCAAATTTTACATTAACGTCTCAGATGTGCAAATGCGTCGCGACACCGTCAGGCTTCCACTTGGATCGAGCAGTACTGAAGATGATCTTCAGCCAGACTCAACTGCCACAGTTGTGAGTACCCCAATGTCAGCGGTAATTTGTGCTGAAATTGGATTGTATAATGGGTAATTTTTCGTGGAATGAGTAAGAAACACTAAACCTGTATCGATCCTATCGTTCAGTTCATCTCCGAAGACGCAGGAATGCCTATTCTGCGACGGATTCACACGCATCACATGCAGCTGCGAGCCGTGAGGAGGGTCGTCCATCATGGAAGAGATGTTTGTGATTAATCATTGTTTTTAAATCATTCTTATACTTGGCGAAGAAGCTGGCTAAGATCAATTAGGAAAGCAGACAGTTCACTGAATACTGACTAGTGATGTTCAGCAATTTCAGCTGCATATTCCGGCAGGCGTGAAGCTGCATGATGTGGACGGCATCAACCTGAAAGAGGCGAGAATTTCGAATCATTCTGAACAGTTTTGAAGTCGCATTTTTCAGTTTGGAATAGTTGCTGACTTTTGTTTGGAAGCATTCAACGAAATTCAAGCGATGGAACCCCGGCTTTGGGTAAATAATTAAGATCTTTAGCTAACACACACACAGATCACTCCGGAGAATCTCATTTCAGAAACTCCTCTGCCAGCTATTCTTGCCTTCATTCATCATCCTCGAATGTGGATGGAGGACATCACAGACTGCTGATCCAGAGAGAATCATTCTTGCCAATGGAGACTATATCGATTCAGCTCACACTTTTTTCAACAAAAAACATCAATGATGTTCAACGATATATGAGGCCGTTCGCGTAAGATTCAACAAATGTTCAACGGGGTCTGGAACAGGCAAAAAGTTGAGAGGTCCCAAAAAGTGGCTCCAGGGGTTATTTTGGACCCTCTACGCGATGAGCAACTTTATTTCGTCATATGTCCCCTTTTCGCTCCGGGGGCTCACCCCCCTCTTTTTGGCCATGTGGATGTTTTTTCAAGTT
>LS496188.1:221892-246344 GCA_900490845.1 Pristionchus japonicus
CGGCGAAAAAACTTGAAAAAAACATCCACATGGCCAAAAAGAGGGGGGTGAGCCCCCGGAGCGAAAAGGGGACATATGACGAAATCAAGTTGCTCATCGCGTAGAGGGTCCAAAATAACCCCTGGAGCCACTTTTTGGGACCTCTCAACTTTTTACCTGTTCCAGACACTTGTTGATCCTTACGCAAACGGCCTCATATCTGTATGAATGCATTGGCGATCGAGTATACTTATTCAATTATTTGCTTCTTCAGCAGACATTGCGCAGTTTTATCGATCCGGCAGTAAACCCGAGGAAAAGGTGGACTCAAAGACAGCTGTAGAGTAAGTATTTCTCGTTCAGAGTGGAAATTGGCATCTCTCGCAGTGTCTACACTCCCTCTTACACCTTCTTCCGGGAGCATGTCACACTGCCAATGTCGAGAATGGAACTGGATGAGTACGAGATGTACGCGCTAGCTGCTCTTCTGTTCTGGGACAATGGTCAGTTGAGATGTTTGAGGGATTGATGAACGTTTGTCTTCATGTTGTATACTCCGGAACATCTCCGCTCTTGACTCGTTTCTAGTCGTTATCGCCTCTTCATACGACCACTGTTTGATTTTCAGACCACGAAAAAATGCCGGCTGAAATGAGGCCGACAGCTGAGGCTGTGAGAATGGAGATCCTGAAAGAGCTAAACTTCTATTATCGATACGTCAAGAGGTATGGAAAAAAGCATCGTCGAAAAGCCAAATTCGATAGGTGGAGACTAAACCTAATGCTACTACTATCAGAAGGCCGGATGAGATTCTACGCCTGCCGCAACTGCTACTCATGCTGCCTGCACTTCAGGTACTGTAGAGTCCATTCATAATTTAAAAAAGATATCTTAGGAGCCTTTTTTATAGACATATATTCTACATGCGGATTGCGGAATTGTGAAAAGCAATGAATTTATCTTTTTTTCAGCGAATGACGAGGCGCTTTGTGGAGGATGTTGACATGGGCAAAGTGTTCAACATCTATTCGGTTGACGCGATCTCTTACGATATTATCAATCTAAGAATTTAGAAAAAAACTATTGAAGATAAAGAATATCAAAAAGTATTTGTTTATGCTGGTTCTGATAATTTTTCAAGGGCTACATACATATAAATTCAGCGCAATTGTATTTCATCTGTAACGTTGCTGGTTCAATGCATTCTGTAAAAAAACATGAATCATCCGGTAGACGAGAAAACAATCAAAGCTAAAGCAATCAGAAAGTGCTTCGGTCGAGATTTGTTGTTCCGTTTGGTGATATTCGTCGTTCCGAGCAAAATATGGTTATTGTTCCTCTTGAAATTCAGGAAAACTTATTACTTGCCAAACGGATAGATTTCATTTTTTACAATGTCTTTGAATATCGTTGCATCTGATCAAGCAAACACCACAAAATCAGGCGACTATCCGCAATTATCTCATATTCAATGTCGTGCTCAATATCACGCAGATATTTGTGATAGTCACGGATTTTTGCTGGACATTCTGACAGAACCTATGCCACTGTTTCCTCTCTGGGCAGGCTACCATTGCGATTATGCAAGCATGTCGTCTCAACGAACAATGTGTTTATGAGTGAATATTTATTTTGCCCTGGCTACAGGAATATTACGGCAATGTTAATTTGGATCCCAGGGACTGATCGTTCTCTTACTCGCGAACCTCACTTCTGTCATGCATTTACCGGAATCAAGCTCTACTTCGATAGTGTCAGGTCTGTCCGACCTGATACTTTCGACGGACTATCCAGATTGGTAAGCAATCGATCTTCAGCGTGGATTATTGACTGGCCAAGTACCAACTATCTACTGGGCGAATCTCTGAAGAGGTTTCCGAGTCTTTGAGAAGAACCTTGATCAGAATGGGCATCGATATCTGTTATAAATTCCATTTGCCATTGTTATGATGGTCTGCTTGTATATGTACATTGTAATATGATACTTTTTTTTTAAGTTTTCAATATTTTCATAAAAGCCACTCTGAGGGATTGTGAAAGAATATTGAACAATTTTATGTTATATTGACTCATTATCACGGCAATACATTAGACGAAGCATGAAACGTAATCAAGCATCATATTGGCGCGGCATTACTAGCTAGATACCGAGAATGCATTTCCGAGATGATGGCAGATTTGCTTACAATTAGCTTGAATTACGCATCAGTTGAGCTCGTGAAGGTGTGAGACGTTATTAGCCGCGTTATTCAGTTATGAGCATCGTTTCTTCTCTGACATTTCCATGTTCCATCTACCAGTCCCACCCGAGGACCTCGACTACACAACGCAGAGGAGACTAAACAGGGAAGGGCAAAAGTCACCGGAAACAGATCCGGAAATGACCTATGTACGCATGTAGGGACTGCTGAGGGATGCCAGAATCCGTTTTCAAAAGTTGCCCATTTTGACTTTTAAGACCCAAAAATCGATAATCTTTAATCGAGCGCTTAACCACAGGGAAAACCTCTGAACCACACTCCAAGCTACGCTTCGAGTTATGCTCCCCTCCCCACAAGTGCTCTGTGGCGCAGTGGATAGAGCGCTGGGTTGCAAGTTTTTTGACCGGGTTCCCCGCCAGACGCGTTCATCTTTTGCTATTTTGTAAATGCTATTTTGTTTTTTTTTGTTTTTTGCTATTTTGAATGAAAACAAGTAGCTGTGATGCAATAAATGTATTTAAAATAATGTCGAAAAATTGCACTACAAAGAGGTGACTTCGAATATTATTTTTATCTCGAAAATATTGGTTCATAGATAAGACAACAGATGCAAAATAGATCATTGTATGAAATTTAGAAATTAGCAAAAGATGAATGCGTCAGGCGGGATCCGAACCCGGGCAAAAAATTTGCAACCCAGCGCTCTATCCACTGCGCCACAGAGCACTTGTGGGGAGGGGAGCATAACTCGAAGCCTAGCTTGGAGTGTGGTTCAGAGGTTTTCCCTGTGGTTAAGCGCTCGATCAAAGATTATCGATTTTCGGGTCTTAAAAGTCAAAATGGGCAACTTTTGAAAACGGATTCTGACATCCCTCAGCAGTCCCTACATGCGTACATAGGTCATTTCCGGATCTGTTTCCGGTGACTTTTGCTCTTCCCTGTTAAGCGTCAATCGGATCCTTAATTCCTCACCCGCAACTTCTTCATCTACGTTCATCATTCAACAGCATCCTCTCTCATCTCCGTAACTGAACTATTTTATCGCCTCACGAACAACCTAATTTTTCACATCTTGAAAAACATCTGTAAAGCAATTGGTATAAAATTGTTCTTTTCTCGCAGTTTCCTCCCAATTGTTTACTCTTCTGATCTCGCTTACAGTATTTAGTTCTGGTGGTTGAAGCAAAATCTCCCGTTGGTGTCCACAACAAACACTCTAATCAGATCTTGTTTGCGTAGTCATGAATGGAGGTCCAAAAAGTAGCGCGCCGTCTCTTCGTTTCTCTGACCGGTGAGAGAGTATTCGGAATGAAGAGACGAATACCCGCATTTCGCAGTCTCGTGGTGAAGTTCTGATCGGGTAACACGGATGAATAAGCAAGGGTCAATTGAGTCTTATCTACCGGCAATTGTAAACGATAACATTATAGTATATGCAACAATTCTTAAAGTGTTTCACAAGTTGTCGAAAGTGTAGACGACAAGTGACGACCAGGACGAAATTACAGTAGGAGAACGTCATTTCTAGATCAAAATTCATTCGCAAATATTGTGCACCGTAAGCGGAATCAACCCCTCTCATTCCCTGTATATTGAGTATATAAAAGAGGTTCTGCAAGGAATGAGCACGATGCGCTCTTTCTTCCTTCTGATGATCGTATGTCTCATTACAGTCAATGCGGTACGTTCGTTTGTGAATAGCGTAAGCACAGTTTTCATTAAGATGGTCGACAAACCGACGCACCTGCAGACGAAATGTCCCCGCCTGGTAGGGAAACTGGATGTGCAAGACGTTTCTCGATCTCTCATGCTCCCATCACAGAGAGTGACAGAGAAAGAATGCGAAACAAAGAGACCGATAAATGTCTTCATAGGAAAACAAAGTTCATTAATTAGGACAGCACTGTACATTTCCAGTTTGATCGGCAGTTTGCTGTAATTACGCGTTCTCGAATCGGCTTTCCGACCCATGATCCGCCACCCCGCATTGTGGAGCGAGAGACACCTGAGTTCTGGTACGCTTCTTCCTATTGGCTTTGTTAATGATTACTCAATGTTAGAATAATAATTCTATAATTCAACCACACAGGTGGAATTTTTGAGGGTTGGGTGGTGTGGGGGGGGGGGGGGGTGAGATGGGTAATAGAACAGGTCGTATATAGCACGTAGAACGCGCTACTTTGGATGATGAAATTTGGAATGCATAACGATGACGAAGAAAACGATCGAGATATCTTTGCAGGAACGATGAGCATCTTGCACTCTACTAGAATTCTACTAGAACTGTTCAATGTTCATATTCACTTGTGAATTATCAATGCTTATTCTGATGGATGAGGGATGGATTCCCATCAAGTCTTACAGTCTTTACTTACAGCCATAATTGTTGTGCAAGAAAATGTGGAGAGTACATTAGAAGGTGTTGGCGACGCACATCTCAGATAATTATTCCAGCAACATTTCTGACGTTGTTAGGCGCAGTGGAGGATGGACCGGATGGTTCGCCGAAGGGCAGAGCAGAGACCAATGTGATGCAATAGCAATGTTTGTCAACCTCTAATGTACAACTCTATTTACATACCCTTTCCTTTCACTCGACATCACAAGCAAACACATCGGAAGCACTGCGGCGATCAACGACGGTAGGCCAGCGCACCAAGTGAAAATTTGCACTCGACGGCTGAAATTAAGACATTCAAATAAATTATGAAAATGTAACCTATTCTGGAGAAAACCATGTAGCGCCAATGAAAATGTAGCAAGTGCAGCTGCATTGCAAAACGTGATTTTTCTTGCAAACGAATTGCCAGTTTGAGCAGGAAGCAATTCAAATGGTTCTTTGATTCTAACCTTACAAATTCAATGTACACTCATTTTTAACAATCTGCCTGTTCGAATGCAGTCATAGAAATGTATTGAGAAGCAGTGTACGGAACCTTGATCTTCAAATTCGTGGGTACAATGGGCGCACTCACACTAAAGTGTTGCTCGGAAACAATGGCATCTGACTCTCCTCGCGCACCGCATACATCATCAGTCTGAGCCTTATACCTTATTTACCCGCGGAAGATCCGCACCAGAAAGGGCCTCTAAACGGCTCTGCCCTCTCTCAGTTGGATACAGTGACAGAATGCGAGTGCTCCATCTTCTCCTGCTCGGCATCCCGTCCGTGGCGTGCTCGTGCTTCATGCAGTCGCCCTGGACGAACATCCGTCCGCTGCTCCAGCTCATCAACGCATGCCCAACAAGCGAGGATTGCGAGCAAAGCTGCCTTGATAATCCAGATGTGAGCGATAAATTGTCTTAAATTGCGAAAACCCGATTTGACAGTGTGCGGCGTATGCATTCGTCAATGCGAAGTGTGCCCTGCTCGGCGCCGATTCCGGTCAACCACAGATCTGCATTTCGACCACTCCGACGTGCTGGGTTCGAACGGACGCTTGCGATGGTCAGACCTTACGAAAAGCTTGGCCGAAACACTGCTGTTCAGCAACTACAGCAGTGCAGACAACGCAGGCAGCGGATTCTTCGATCGTTACCCACTCACTGGCGGATACTACTAAACCGACTACTACTGGAGGTAAGCATCACCGTTAAATATACGCATTTTCTGAGGAATATGTGGCCCCCGCTTACTCCCCCTGTTTTCAGTTACGACTACTGAAGCAGCTTCAACTCAAGCAACTTCTATATCCAGCATTGTCGTCACAACAACTACGACTAGTACGGTATTTCGACATATTTTCTCTCACGTCGGTGTTTCCAGAAGCATTCTGCCCAAACGGTTATTCCCCAAATAGGAAGCACGAAAGGGTAACCGAACACTAAACAAGTAGTGAATTGGAAACCCAATTTTGTTATCATTCGCTTTGAATTCCATTCACATTCCAGCGTGGGGAATTCGCTTCGCCCGGATTCCTGTTGGGGGGGGGGGGAAACTGCTCTCAAACACGAATTGCTGCTTCCAGCTGCTTCGTCCGCTTGCGAAACGGTGCAGGTCAAGCCGGAGTCCGAGTGCGCGCCGTGTCTCGCGCCGACCATCACAGCCCAGCGCGTGTCCTGCCCGAGCGGCTACTCGCTCTACATATCAGCCACGGTAATTGCTCTCCGTGCAACAGCGTTAATAGCACGGTATTCTTCTTAGTGAATCATCGGGGTGCGGGAGAGAGGGGAAGAAGCTTCACTAAGAAAAATACAAGTATCTTTCAATGCCGAGAATCACGAGTATCACCTTCTGAGTTAATAGCACGTGCCAGAAACGCAATAAGATAGTGCCATCACCAAAGTAGGGGGGCCTGAAGAGGGTGACGTTTGTTGATGGCAGGATCTGGGAGCGCTGGATTGCGTGGGCGGGAAGTGGAAGCCCACTTCGGGCATGCCGTACATCACCGGCATGAGAAGTGAGTCGTAGATCACTCGAGAAAGGGAAATAGAATCAGAGTTCATGAATCATGATCCTGTTTTCAGTATACTGCAAGCCAGACTAACTCTAAAGTGCCCGTCACTTGACACACACAACTGATGATGATTGAATAAAGATGTTAAAATTAGAGCAATAAAAATATAGAGTGCAAGTATTGTCAAAGAGAGAAACATGGCTACCGAAAGGGAAGAAACGAAGGAACCAGTGCTGTTGATATTGAAAAAATGTCAGAAAGATTGATGAAGGCATTCGAATCCACGACCTTTCGTACACATACTGCTGTAACTACAGAGCTGAGACCCCGTTCTCCTCTCTCCTCTCCCCGCGCTCAATGCTCTAGCGTGGAGTGACCATTCATCAATTACAACAACGACGAAAACGTGATGATTATGCAACCTTTAAAAAGGTATGAGGGTTGGATACCGAAATATTCGAGCCAGCGACCTTTCGATACTTATGAGGCTGCGCTACCACCAGCAGAATTTCGCAAGCGTGTTTCCACGATTTCGCAAAATAATATCACGAGATAAGAGAACAAGCACACGCTAAGTGACTCACTTGAGCCCTAAGCTAGACATAATTGTCAGCAACCCTCCCCTCTCAATCTCTGCACAGTGATAGCGGTTCCAACTACATTGAAAAGCATTATGTGAAGGCACAATGGCAATGTAATTATCACACGAAAAATGCTAAATGACCATTATGAAAGCAGACTGCGTTCGGTCCTTTTCAGAGCGGCGAAACTCAGGGAGAATCGTGATCTCCACGATACTAATCCATGCGTCGTCCCACTAGTTCACTCTAGTTTCTCGGGACTAAAAGATGTGTCATTCATTCTTCGCACTAGATTAGGCTCATTTGAAAACGAAAAGGTGGGTATAAGAGCTGAAGCATCGAAGTGAAAGCATTCATTCGGCTGAGAATGATCGGGCGAGCAGTTGGTTGTCTACTATTACTAGGCTGCGCAGGTTTGGGGATTTCAGAATCTTGCATTCCTACTTGGATAACTTTTAAGAGACTGTCTCCGTAAAAATTTATCATTTCGACCCCCTATCCGGACATCTCCCTAGCACAAAGATCCAGCCCTCCCCACTACCATGGCATGAGAGGGTCTGGGCCCCTGATTGATGAAGTGGTGGTTTTGGGATTCGTCGTCGCGTGCGTGGTGCGCAAAGTGCGCGCGAAGTTCAAAAAATCGATTTTCATATCTCCTCATCCGAACAAGCTGGAGTCAAAATTCTTTTTGCATTGTGTTAGTGAGCTCAAATGAACAAACTTTCACCTGGAAAGTTTTGTGAGTTTCGATTCCTGAGGCGTTTTTGTGTGTCCAAAAATCATGTTTCCACTAGTTTCCCTGCCTTTTCGAGAGGGGGGCAAGGTCCCACACATTACACAGTGTGCCTGCCATGTGTATGAACAACTTCCATCACATTTGAGAGAAATCGGTTTTACTCCACCCCCGACTTTTGGTTCCCGAAGTTGATCTACTGCCTAACTCCAAAATGCGAAAACGTAGCCTTCACCTAATGTATAAGTGTACTAGAATGGTCAGGGCCTAAAAGTGTTAACTTCGAAGTTTTGGGAAGATTGAAGCACTTTGGGTATTTTTCCGGAGGCGACTTTGGATTCTAGGACCATGACCCGGGGTTCATGGGTGCACTCTGTACCTCGCAACCATGAACCCCGGGTCATGGTCCAAAATCGAGTTGGTGGGGGTCCTGAAGTAACATACCTCATCACATACTACAGTGCCACACATACTACCGTAGCGCGGTATACCGTGATCTGTTCAATCGTGAACTGAACTTTATTCAAAATTAGGTTTCACGTAGTTTGTTCAGCTCTTTGGCATCGGATAGTTTACGAATTGGCTTCCTTTGTTATGAAATGCTAGCTTGTGAGTTACTCAAATATTATATTTTGTTTCCATATTTTTCCTCACAACGTTGCTCGTGAAAACACCCCGAAGATACGTTGGAACCCAATTTTGAATAAAAGTCGGTTCACGATTGAATAGATCACGGTATACCGGGCTACGGTAGTATGTGTGGCACTGTAGTATGTGATGAGGTATGTTACTTCAGGATCCCCACCAACTCGATTTTGGACCATGACCCGGGGTTCATGGTTGCGAGGTCCAGAGTGCACCCATGACCCCCGGGTCATGGTTCTAAACGACAATGTCGCCTCCGGAAAAATACCCAAAGTGCTTCAATCTTCCCAAAACTTCGAAGTTAACACATTTAGGCCCTGACCATTCTAGTACACGTATAAATTAGGTGAAGGCTACGTTTTCGCATTTTGGAGTTAGGCAATAGATCAACTTCGGGAACCAAAAGTCGGGGGTGGAGTAAAACCGATTTCTCTCAAATGTGATGGAAGTTGTTCATACACATGGCAGGCACACTGTGTAATGTGTGGGACCTTGCCCCCTCTCGAAAAGGCAGGGAAACTAGTGGAAACATGATTTTTGGACACACAAAAACGCCTCAGGAATCGAAGCTCACAAAACTTTCCAGATGAAAGTTTGTTCATTTGAGCTCACTAACACAATGCAAAAAGAATTTTGACTCCAGCTTGTTCGGATGAGAAGATATGAAAATCGATTTTTTGAACTTCGCGCGCACATTGCGCACCACGCACGCGACGACGAATCCCAAAACCACCAGTTCATCAATCAGTGGCCCAGACCCTCTCATGCCATGGTAGTGGGGAGGGCTGGATCGTTGTGCTAGGGAGATGTCCGCGGGATGCTAAATTTTTCCCGAGACTGTCTCTTAAATAAGCAGAATACTTCAGGAGCAGTGGTTGACTTCGGACACAGTCGCATCTACGACGAGTTTGACTTCAAGGGACAATCGACTGTGAGTTGTGCACAGATTCTCTCACTAAAGCTGTCTCTTTCATTTTCAATGATAGAATACTCATTTGCTTTTCAGATCACGATCGATGGCCTGTGCGAGAATACGTGCGCCATCTACGCTTCGGTCACGCCGGATTCGAAGAAATTCGCTGCCAATCTGCTGATTCAACAGCCCAAAGGATTCACAAGGTCTGTATCATGGTTTTAATGTTTGTGAGTTCTCCTCGAACGGGCAAATGACTAAAGTAGTGTTTCAGCGTCGCTGATCTTGCTGCTCGCTACGACGCAGCGACCGGTCAGAAGACGGCGTTCATCGTGAACGTATGTCGAATGAAATGAATTTTGGGCGATGCGAACTAACCTCAACCATTACAAAATGTTTAATCTTTCAGAACATAGTCTCACTCAGCATCGTCAACGCTAACGCGCAGTACGCTGCCGGTCCGCTCGTGCTCTACGTGCTCTACAATGGCGACGTATACTCCAGTAAGATTTTGATTCCATTTCACTAGTAAAGATGCTTCTACGTCAAGCAATTTTATTATCGTTGTCCCCCTAGCTGTCGGACTTACCTTCTTTATTAGTGTTTCTCATTACGTTCATTTCGTGCTGCGATCGCCTGATTTTCGATAACCCGTGCATCTTTCATGAGTGGGAAAAACAAATTTCGCAGACGCACAGCCGGAAGTGTATGAGGCCGAGGGTATGCGCCGCCCGGAGTCCACCCTTCCTCCCTCAGTCACTGTGATGAGCGCAAGACCCTTCACCGTGAAGCAGGCACTCAAGCAGGGATCGCTCACCAACCAGCCGGTACGAAATTGTCTGAAAATTCTGTCTTTCTGTACAATGTAGTGTCACCTAGGGTCAGAACTTTTCACCTAGGGTCAGATCTGCTCACACCATCTTTCTCCACGCATGCCTATTAGCCCATTACTTTCAGAGAGTTGGTTATTGGTTTCCACAACATGATCATGATTATGGTCAATCAACCATTCAGAAAAAAAAAAAGTATTCGCAAGCATAGCTTAGTTTAGGGATCTTGAAACGAGCATCGAAACTACCGCAAATCGATCGCAACTTCATCTTGACTGTCTCAAAACATCGCATCTTCTAAGGGCCAAGGAGCTTTCGCGACCATGGCGGGATACAAGAACATGGATGAACACATCTGCCCGTATCTCTACTACTCGATGTGAGTTTTGCGTATTTCGTTGCATTCTGACCTCAAATGTTCACGTCTTTGCTTCCTTAATGTTGATTGAGCATAATTTGAATGAATTCTTGCAGCTACGAGCCATTCCAAGGGTTCACGATGGAAGTGAACGGACCGATTCTCTCCATAATGTGGGACTACTTTGACTTCCCCGATGAGGCACCCGGAGAGCTGACGGCGACTATTGGAATCAGTGAGGAAATCAACTATTCCATCTTTTTCAAATATATTCTAGGCTAAAAATTGGAAATCATGACCACTTTAGCACTTTTGTTTGATCTTGAACTGAAATGCCTTCTGGAATCGTGAATAATGATCACTTCCAGCCAATAAGCGTCAAATGGAACGTTCTGGATGGATCAGCTCTCCTGGATTCCATGGATGCCCGAGATTGCCGGTCGGTTATTGGAGCACAGTTTCGAGACAATTGGGAGTTCGAATTTCGTTAACAATACCGCCATTGCAGCCTTATCGCTCGAGTCTGTACGACTACACCACGCCCGTCCATGCAGAGATAACGAATAGCAAGTGAGCCCTCTGACCTCTCTGGCTTTTGAGACCCCTCTAGTTTGACGTGACTTGACTTCGGTGAGCATAATGAATCGACTTCGGAGGGTACACCTCTCTGCTGACATGCACTCTAGTTTTACTACCGCTCTCAAGACGATTTGGAGTGATCATCGCTTCCAAAATAGTATGTTCCAGTCCCGAGCAGATCTCCGTCGATGTGCTGACCAACACCGATGCTGCCCACGCAGTCACACTCACGAACCAGGACAACGGAGCCGCGTACAGGTACATCATACTGACCAGGATTGGGCGAACATTTCACGGCCTCTCAATTTCCCATGCTCTCTAATTTGGACTGACCGGGAGCTAGCATTGCGAAATGAGATGAAAATGTTTGCCCAACCCTGATACTGACCCAAGACGTAGGGCGTTTCCCAACTTGTCTAACGCCCCTTTACTGAAAACGTGCCTCAATGGATTTCCTTTCATAATTTTGCGATCTCCGGATAACTCTGCGCTGCATCATTATCACGAGAAGATGGTGATCATTGAGAAATCTGTCCATCGTAAATGCGGATCTCTGATAGGCTTCTTCTTTATACGTTGAGCAGCAAACATAATGTGATTTCTGTTTTCATGCATAGGCAGCTAGTAAACGTCAAGGCTGAGTATAGTGTTAGATCGTAAGAATGATGATGGTTGTTTTGTAGCTTTTCACCTGGATAATCAAGATCATCTGGATAAAAACAACAAAAATAATGCTGCTATTTTCAGCATCAGCAACATCGCAGATGAAACACGCGTGACGTACACTTTCAAGGCGACTTCGGTGAGAGATTGCATGGGTCTAGACAGATAGCATCGTCATGACTAGAAAAGTTCAATTGCGTCATCTTTAGGAGTCTACCTTTCTTGTCTCTTTCCAGCAGCTTTACCGTCTATTTACAACCTTGTTTTGCTTCACTAGGTCACGCCCGCCTCTCTGCTGGCACGTGTTCAGACGATTTGAAACACAATCATGCGTTCCACGTTGTGTACCTCGAAGTAAAGATTCAGAAATCGAGCTTTCAGAACGTCACCCTCGACTGGACTCCCGACGGCACTGGCAACACGCATTTCCTCGCCCAGTGGCACTCGCTCATTCAGCCATGGTAATCTCGGACCGTTCACTAAGACACGTTCAGATAAATCATGTAATTATGGATATTTGATGAACTCACCACACACAACACACACATCGAGCGAAAGTTTGCTCGCAAATCTTCTACCTGTGGCACTTGCCTCAATCAGTCATTGTGCATGATGTTCGTAAAACCATTATGAGCCAACGTCTCGTAGTTGATGAAAGAACATACTGAGAACGAGTTTTAGCTTACACGATTCAAAATTGCTGAACGCCGCGATCGTTGTGCACAGAATTGCTCTGTAGTACACGTGAGACACCCTTGACATTGCGTCCCTCAGCGTAATATCAGTCCCAAGCGTGATCTTCCGAGTCTACGCTTCACTACATCTCCTCTCTTCTAAGTATGTTCTGAATAACGTTTCTGTGTTGTTGTTTCCGCTACAATAACATCCATCTCACGAAGCATGAGTAATCGAGCTCTCTATGAGGTCGTGTCTCTTCATTCTGCACACTCTCTCATCAGAAAGAGTGACGAGAGACTGTGTCTTCGATGGTGTTGATGTTAATGTTCTTCTTGCTTAGAAAGGCTGAACGTTGTAGTGTACTATCTCATGACGCTCATCTTAACCAGAATATCGCGAATGACGTTTCCATTAGATTGACTGTTCATAATCATTCTTTCGCTAGTCGTATCCAAAACTTAATGTGATTTAGATATGCCGTTCTATGCATGGGTGTACCAGGAGCCATTCAACACCTTCTATCACGCATCGACCACAGTTCTTTCCGTGCTCTCGAACAGCTTGCTTCTCTACATCATCGCCACGACTAAATCAGCAAGCATTGGCTCGTATCGATATTTGCTGGCCATATTTGCTGTGTGTGATGTCCTCACTAGCTTGGCGCACACCGCTTTCAATCCGGTACGGTCATCTTCTATTTGCTGTACATCGGTTCTAGCTATTGCATCTAACTGTCACTGGCCTATACTTCTTTCCGCGACACTCTCTAATATTAGGAGGACGTAGGAACAAATTTGCATGTTTTTGACAAATCTTATGATTGCAGTGTCGTACGACACAATATTCTGCCTTCTCTTCATCGCTTTTTATTACCAGACGTTTCTCGTTCTTGCATATCACTTCGTGTACAGATGCGTTACCGTAACAAGGTTGGAGTAATCTAGCTCAGTTTGGATGTTCCTTCTCAGTGGCATTACACGACATTTCTTTCACAACTGGTCCAGCAATGGATTATTCTCGGAGTCGCAGTCAATATTGTGTACATGGGCAGCTATGAGGGCACATGCTACTTCGCATTCACCGCTGATAATGAAACGAAGTTAGTGCACGTCCACATCCTAATCTACACGGAAACCTTCAGGGCGCTCGCTCCTCCTGAAATTGAGGAGCTGTACGGAATCAATCTTCGAGATCCTAGCAGAGGATTCGTCGTTTCAGCGCAATTGGCGAGGTTTCCCATGCACCTCTCCGGACAATGGGGTGGAAATGAACTAAGTTTCAACGATTCCCTAACCGAGATGGATGGCGGTTAGGATGTAATTATGAAATGTCTGGAGCGTTCTAGCGTCCCGACCCGATTTCCGGGGAGTTGCGATGGCACATCCGCTCTCTGATTGGAATGTGCTTGTGGACTGGTCTTTTCGGCGTCACTGGACTCGTGATGCTGTACTGCGTCTGGGTTATCAAGGGCGTGTTTCGGTATTTAGCGTCTCGTTTTCTTCGCATTTCGCGCTGTCTCTTAGGTCGTCTGGCAGCTTCTCGAGCGCTAAAACGAGGACAAAACAGCTGCACCTGTTCCGGGCATTGCTTATTCAGGTGAATAAATATGAAATGCATCTACAAATGTTCACAATTACAGTCTGCAGTGCCTCTACTCTTTTCGTACTCGCCCCTTGTAGTTATCTGCATATTCCCTCCCATTACTGGTCTGTTTTAGCTTCAAAATGGATGATTTTTGCTGCCATATTCCAGGCATCTACTTGGGACCCTTCGGGAATGTCCTTTTTGCGTGCACCGCGATCTTCCCCGCGATTGATGCTCTCTTCGTCATTGTGTTCATTGACCGATTTCGACTGGTTGCAATCGTTTTGTGCACGCCAACTTCCTTTTCGAACAGTGCCACCCTGACACAACTGAGGCGAACTCGCGCTTCGCGAGTGGGAAGAATTGAAGAAGTATCATAATAAATCGTAAAAGCATCCTGACAATATGCAACTGTCTTTCTGAGAAACGTCCAAAAATATACTATACCTTGACATTGTACTTCACGCATACATCAAAGTTTTGAAGTTTCCTTGCGCTCGGGATCCATGAGATTGTCGGAAGATGAATTGACTGCAAGTTTTAAAAGAGGCATAAGAGAAGCAAATCAGAAGAAAAAATGCAAAATTCTGTGTTGATCCTGGGACTTTAGAACTTTAGAAATCAATTGCGTGGGGCGATCTCAGGCCCTTCGTACAGGTACTCAATATCGCTCCACTCCACTACGAGAAGCCGAAGTCCCAAAATACAGATGTTGGCTAAGATCGGAGATCCTCTTCACATCATAATCATCATAACACCAAACAGGTGCCAATAATTGAGCAAAAACATGTGATTTTCCGTCATTTCATGTGAGATATCTTCGTTATTTGGTATACAGCAAACATAATGTGATTTCTGTTTTCAAGCATCGGCAGCTTGTAAAAGCTTGTAGGTTTAGTGTTGATAATAGGAATGATGGTTGTTTTGTTGTTTTCACCTGTTTTTGCACGTGAACAACAAAAAACAATGCTGCTATTTACAGTATCAGCAACATCTTGAACGAAACGAGTGTTACGTACACTTTCAAGCAGACTTCGGTTTGTTTTTTTTCGCAATTGAGCGAGAAGCATGACAATCGCTTGAAATTTCTCTCGAACTTGTTCGAGTGTCGAGCTGAAAGCTTTGCAGGGAGGATCTGTTTCTTTTGTTGTTGATTGGCCGCCCGACTTCACCGACTTCCCGCACTTCCTCGCCCAATGGACACTCGATGAGACCAGAGAGATACATGAAGCAGCATTTTGCAAAAACTGCATTGCAATAACTCATTAGCTTCTACAAACTTGCTGAACGTAACTGAACATCATCCTCACTCAGTCAGCTATGGAACGTATGCTGATGTGATTTTTACGCACTACGATTTTCGATGACCAGAAACTCCACCGGGATTTGTTGCATAAACATTCCTAGCATTGTCCATTCTTGGAATTACTGTAGCATCATTATTCTGGGTAGATTTTGATCGTTAAGGAAGTTGTTACGTTTCACTCGGTTGGATGATTATGTCAACTCTAATAGGAATGTTATTCGACATCGATGCTTGCGGGACTTAATGAGCTTCTACCGTATTGTGCCGATAGATGGGAGATCACTACAGATATGAACATACATAATTTCATGAGCTTGCTCACTTTATCGTCAACCGATGCCGGGAATAGTAACCCTTGTAATTAACTGAAGCAGAAATGGTGGGGGAGAATCATGGTAAAGGATATCTAAAAAAGTGCACTAGATTTCAATCAAATATCCTTTTGATGTATGCTACCGGTATTGCGATTATTGGGCCAACGTGGTAATTCTAGTAACAGTTCAGTCATCTTTATTGACCAATGTAGCTATGAACAGCTTGGAATAACCAGTGAAGCGTAGGCTTTAGCAGTGGATTAGATCGTTCTGTCGATTTTAGTTGTTCTTCTTTCAGTTCAGTTGGTGTGATGAACGTCATTGCCTGAAAGAGACAAACGGTTGAATGATGGTCAGATCGAGGAATGCGGGCATTTCTGGCAACTTTAAGTTCATTCTGCGAATCATTGAGCTTATCATACCAGAATCGGTACAAAATTGCGAGAAGCTGATGCTCTTTCATCTTATCCGAGTGAATGAAACAGCTGACCCTTCGTCCCTTGAGGAAGTGACAACCCATCGGAGAGAAGAAGCAGTTGCGATCATATACAGAAACGACGCGATCTGAGCGGCCATCCTTCCTCAAACCAATCGTTTAGTATCCATAGGCACTCCAGCTATCGTGGCAGAAAACCCCTCTTTTAGTAAAATATTTGCTCAACTGACCTGTCCATGACTCGGTTCATGAAGCGAGCGTTGCTCACTTGCATGAAGATGAGCAGAATGATCGTAATGGTGAGGAGTTGCATCACTGGGAACCTTGCAGAGCGGTATCTGCAGGATTAGAATGGGGCTTGCTCGATGCAACAGCAATATATAGCCAAGTCCTGCTAAGTATTCCCATGTGATTGGGATGAGGAAAGAAGGAAAAGGAAACGGCAAGAATGAAGACTTCAAAGATTGAGAAGCCAGTCAACGAAACGCGAGATAACGATATCAGATCTTGGTTTCCTCTCTCTAACATGTGGACAAGAAAAACAGAAGAGATAGTGAGGAAGTATTTGTATCACATTGCTTATAGAATCAGCCACGTCGAATTGCTATTGCTTGGCGATCTATAACAAAGACAAATAAATGTCTGCAATCAGCACCCTGCAGCCGCAACAACAATAATTACGCTGCTCTTCAGAAGGTGCCGTAGAGCTCAATAAGATCTTCATATTCACGGGTATAGTGTGGTTGAGCATACAAGGAACAAACTCATTGGGTAGAATAACATCAGGCTTTAGCACCTGTGCGTAGGCAAGGCCAGGGCACAATGGAGGTGAGTTCATCGAACTAGGTATTTTCCTCTCTCTGATATCATATTCTGACATCAGCTGAGAGTTATTTCTAGAGATCCATAACGATATCTACTCACAATTCTTCGTACGAAAGTATTTTGAAGAAGTGAATTCGAAAGGGGAACTTGTGAATGAATGATTCCTGCACTGATTGGCAATAGTGGAAGCATGCCAGAAAACGATATGAGAGATCATTATCATAACGAAACAGTACGAAACGATTATGTCACCTCTAATAGGAAAAATATTTCTATGTCGAGGCTTTCTGAACTTCATGAGACGTAATTAAAACTGGAGATGACTACAGATATGCAAAACTGTTGCTTGTCATTTCATAAACTTGAACATTTATCGTCAACAGAAGAGGAAACTTAAAAAAGACATGTATAACATGCGCTTTGTTTCAAAGGCTGGAATCTGCGAGGGCCTGCATGACAATTGGTGAAGGAAATCTTGGAAAAGGCAGAATCTAAACATCGACGTGGCAATGCAATATGTGATGTAGAGCGAAAGGTTAACAGACTTTATCGATCGATGTAGCTATGTATGGCTTGGAATAGCCAGTGAAGCGTTGGCTTTTGCAGTGGATCAGTTCGTTCCTTCGATTTTAGTTGTTCTTCTTTCAGCTCGGTTGGAGTGATGAAGGTCATTGCCTAAAATAGGTGAGCATAGAATTCCAGTGTGAAGTCTAGCCTCGCCAGATCTCGACAGTTTGAATCGCTGTGCAGAGTGACACTACATCATCTGATCTCATAAAGTGACTGACCCTTCGTCCCTTCAAGAAGTGGCATCCCATCGGAGAGAAGAAGCAGTTACGGTCGTACACGGAAACGACGCGATCCGATCTGCCCTGTTTTCTGAAAAAATAGAATTTTGAAGTTATTGTTTCCAATGTCCTAACAATTTGATCAAGACTCCTTCCAAGCTTGTAAAAACAGAAATATGAGAAAAGTAAAAAAAAACTGACCCTATTTCGATGAATCGCGCCTGGCTCATTTGGACTATGATGAGAAGGAGGAGCGTGATGGAGAGTCGGTGCATCGTCCTGTTCCTTACTTCTGAAAATAGCAGGAAATAATTGGTGAGAGGCGGCAATATATAACTGTTCTGCTGAATATTCCCAAGAGTGGGAGATGAGCGACGCAGTGGGAAGAAATGAATGGGCGGAATGAAGACTTCAAAGATGGAGAAATGGAAACTTGAAACGCAGATAAAAAAAAGTTGTCCTAGTGATCACATGAAAGGATGATTGATAAATTTAGCGATGCGTAGAACCCTGTTAATATTCAGATATAAATAAGAATGTGAGGGAATTGTGTATGTATCGTATTGCTAAGCGGAAACAACTGCTTTGCTAATGTTTTGCCTTGCAATCTATTATGAATATTGAACTGCAATCAGCGCCTAGTTGTCAATAATTATGCTTCTCGTCAGGTGATATGAGCTCAATAAGATCTTCGAGGATAGAGTGTAGTCGCAACGCGCTAAAACAAGGAACAAACTTGGCGAGAACTCATTATCAGAATAACATCAAAACGTCAGCACGTGTAGGAATGCGTAGGGTACGTCAACGAACAATGGGAGGGGTATGTCATTGATCATGGTGACGATACGTAAGGAGGATTCTGAGATCAGAGAAGTAGTTAGCGGTGAAGTTCGGGTAAGTCTATAGTGAGCTTGTTGCAGTAATGAGAATAACTTATTAGATGGAGGAGAATGAACGTTGAAAGGGACATAGGAACGAATGAGCAACGATTCCTTCACTTCCTGATACTAGAACTATCGGTAGGCGTGTCTCAAGGAGGGAGATACCATAGACCAAGATGACGGAACGGAAGGAAACCTCATCCGTAGATGTTTGTTGGGCAGAATAGCTATAATTTTAGGGTTTTTCTAAGTTGTGTGGTCAGCTTGGAGATGAAAAAGATATTCGATCAGGATCTGTGAACGAAAAAAAGATTGCCTGATTGGGGGTAGAGGAACGGTGGCCAAATCGGAAACAAAAGTTCACAGATCATGGTGGAACGGAAGGAATCCTTTGACATCCGTAGCGGATTATTACAAGCAATTCGTGTTACTCTGTGAAGCTTATCTCACAATTTTGCGAATTGCTTCGGCTAGACATCAACAATCGCGAAACGAACGGATACTTATATCGAAACTGATCGGAAATGTTCAGTGACCCGCGGGGGTCTGGCCCGGTTTCCTTCTGGCATGCTCGCACGCGTCAATCTTTTCCCCTTGCGTTGCATGAATCGCTGGGACGATTCCCTAAAACGAGTTTGTTGAAGTAGCATATGCGCATCATCGAGCTTAATAAAAACAGGCATGCTGGTGGACGAAGAGCATCATGAATTCATGCAAATATCATGAATTGGTTACGCATATGGCGCTCTTATTTACGGAAGTAGTACAGTGAAAAAGAATATTTGAGTCGACGTTTTCGCTCAAAATATCCACTTGTCATTTGACAGAGCCTGTCAAGAGTAGGCCTCCTCTTCTCGTCAATACTCACCAATTTGCTTTGTTGCTCTTTCAGTTCAGCAGGAGTGATGAACGTCATTGCCTGAAAGTGGAATCTATAGAATTGATCGATCTCGGAATATCCAAAATCCCGTTTTTGGATCGATTTCAAACCAGCGATCACAAGATCTCAACACCTTGAATACGATTAGCAACAAACCCTTCGTCCTTTCAGGAAGTGACAGCCCATCGGTGAGAAAAAACAGTTTCGATCGTAGACGGAAACAACGCGATCGGATCGATCTTGTCCTCTAAATTTGAGTAAAGATTTTTTTGGATGACGAGAAAATAATCACTGACCCTCTCTGGATGAATCGGGCACGACTCAGTTGCACGATGATGAGGAGCAGAAGGAGTGCGAGGAGAATACGAAGCATCTCAGAAGTTTGCAGAGGGACAGCAGTTGATCCTCGTATTATTAGTAATCCCAAGAGCTGAGTTAGCAACGGGAGGGGAATAAAGGCTTGAAGATTGAATGATATGACACTGAAGTGGCGCGGTAATTGAATGTAGTATCATCGATAGACGCTAGTATTTATAATCGGAAGAAGTGATGTGAGGGTGTCGCATGCAAACATCTGTTATAGCAAAAGGACGTCTATTGTGTATATTTTCAGCTGCCACTCACATCATAGTTGAACGCTAATCAAATCAGTCTTAGTGATATGGCAAAAAGTCACGGAACGAGAGTCAGTACATCGAGAAATCTACCAGAACTGAGGGAACATTGGGGGCGTAAGCTATCAGAGATCGAGACATAGCGAAACGGAAGTCTGCTGACATCAGCAGAGGTTTTGGGGATGCAGATCGTGTATATCTGTAGGTTTTAGTTTAACGGCGTATATCCGTTGCAAGATGAAGCATCACATTTTGTAGCGAGTCTACAATTCATACTCAATTGATACTTGATCAACAAGTAGATCAGCAGCTTATCAGAAACACTCAACAGTTTATCACAATGCTTATATTTAGACACCCGCAGCGGTCTGGTCCGTTTTCCTCCTCGCATCTCCACTTGCGGTGATCTTCCCTTCAGGAGTAGCGTGAATCGCTTGGATGATTCCCTAGAAATACTGTTTTCAGGAAACGTATGCGTATACGTCAGCAGAACAAAAGTATTCAGGCAAATACCAGAGAACGGAGGCTGATCTCTGCAGTTTTGATAAAAAAACAAAAGCTCACCGAATAGCCACTGCTGTTAGGAAACGTCTGCCCGAAATCGGACTCTAGGACATGCTTTAGCTCCTGAAATGTTAGTTTATTAAGTGAGGGGAGAAGTGGAGGCAACTAACCGATGGAAAACCCTCATCGGCGAGCGTGATATCAGGCGTGAACTGATTGTGGACTGACGGAGCATCTATCGCCTCCTGAATGATATTGTCGCACATTGGTAGTTCGATGAAACAGTCCAGTGCGACATCAAAAGCAGCGCGACGCGAAATAAGAAGTGCCACTCTTAGAAATATTCGAAAGAAATATTTTACCTTGATTGTCTCTCCAAACACTAGCGTTCGAATCACAGCTTTGGCCGTTGCAGAGATGATTCTCGATCCACCGGAAGCGCCGGCGACCATCCTCACCTGAATTAACCTCATTTTATTCTGTAGCTTCGTGTGTCCATCCACCATTGATCCCCAATCACTCACTCTTCAGGAAACCCAAAATATTTGGACCTTTCCCTTCTCGGGAACTCTACAACTACCCAAATTGTCACCTTCTTATCCTCGATGCTGTACACCACCAGCGGGCTCATGCTGCTCATTGGCCTCTTGCCCGGTTCGATGAAATTGGCTTCCGATGGCGCGAAGCCATAGCTGGAACGGCGGATTTAAGGCAAGCAACAGATTTTGCGCATCATCATCCTGATTAGTCGTCGGATCATTTCTCATTTTTTGTGAGATTTAAAGCCGGATTAACGGGAAAAAATGACGGTCTAGGAAGCCGGAAGCTCCAGATTTGCCACGGCTTCGCTTCTATCAGTAATAATAACGAACACGTTATTCTCGCCGGGCGTTGAGAAATCGCCCATCTCATCATTCCAGATGATTCCGAGCTCCTCGGACTCAACAGAGGCGCCGAATCGGCTGAAAATTCAAGTTCTAAATTGGCTCGTGGCAAATCAGAATCATAGCATCCGAACCGATTGATCGTAGTGGTGGCGGAAACGCCGTTGCCTTCGCTGTCGAGCACTGAGACGTGAGAAGTGCCGAAGTCGGCGCTCTGGAACAAGAACAATTAGATTCTTCATACTGTAAAATAAAAATATTCGCGATATATGGTATACGTTTGAGCTATAACCATGCAACTCTTTTTGCTCAATTTAGACGTAGGGAACACATTGGGTGCAACAACTCCACGTTTCGTCACTGAAGGAAATTCTCACGCACAGCAGCCGTGGCGTTTGCTCCGTAATATTCCGTCTCGTGGGAGCGATCGGTTATCTGAGAATAGACGATCTTCACCCACTCAACACCACTTTCACAGCGCCAGACTCTACACATCCATAACACCCAGAGCTCATGAATCAACGCTTACCTTTCTCAGAACAGAATGGAGAAACTCGGGAGTGATCATGCGTCTGGCTAGCTGACCAGCCGAAGGAACGAACACTTCGTCGCCTAATTGGGATCTGCAATTTCGAACATACAACATTATTTTCGAAATTCGGTACCTCAAAGCGTACGCGAACTTCTGCGATTCAATGAGGTGATGGTACACTTTAGGGTCAGAGTGGAGTTGATCCGTGGTCGAGTTCGGGTAGAGGTCTGAAACCATTTCATAAAACTTTCGAACGAAAATATTGCTACTGTTCATGAGATTGACAAGCAGCTGAGTCACTGCGAATCCCGAAGGTGGAGGACCGCCACAGATGGCTAGACCGTTCCTGAAGCGGCAATATCTTCACCATTTTCCGGAGCCATAGGCTGAGATCTCACTTGAACTGCGCAACGAGCGGTGTTTCGTGCACGCGAACTCTGTAAGCAGTCAGATCTTCTTTACTGATGATTCCGCCTAAAAAGTAATTTTCAGTAAAACTTGCAGTCAAGTCGCAGCTCACCATTGGCTCGCATCTCTCTATCAATAATCTCAGCAAATTCCTCATGGTAGAAGAGCTGTACCGGGTCTTCAGCAGCGGCGATTTTCTAAGCGATAAGTATATTTTTTTGCACTGGATTAGACACAGTCGAACTAACTTTTAGCGTCCTCAGCAACCTCGATCTTGGCATTCGATCTCCCTCCTTGTAGGTATCATTAGTTGCAGGGTTGATCCAGAGTCTGAAAAAGTGTTTTCAGCAGAGTATTGTGAAGACACCAACCTCATCGATAGAACGCTTCGAAACCGTGGCTCAAACTGCTTCATGACTTGAGCAGTATAGGGAGAGACCGGCACTCCGCCCTCGATCAAACTGCAAAATTTTGACTTATCACTGCGCTAAAATAGATCGAGGCATAGTTCCGTCTTCAATGTATTTTTGTAACGCTCGAAAACAGGGTTTCATTTCATCGGGTTGAACCAAGGCGTCTTACTCGATGGTTGGCTGCACCATCTGTGCCCAAGTCACAGCTCCCGATCCGAATCTTCGGAAGACTTCCCAGTATCCAGCAAGTTCACCGGGAACGGCGGCAGCAAGAAAACCTGGGCCCAATTGAAGTGAACGAAAGTAAACTAAAGCCACAAGAATGCTCACCATACTTCCCAGCTTCGGTATTGTTAACGAACATAGTCTGGTTGGCTAGAGCAGGCGCGGACTCGCGAGCGTCAATTGCTGTACAACTGGAACAGTACCTCTATTCATTCAATTTTTCACCTTTTGATATCCAAGATATTGGTTTCTGCTCTATTTTCAATAAGTCGTTCGGTTCGGGAAACGAATTCGAAATCAACTTACCGCCCCGTGCTCGCATTGTACAGCGTCATCAGAAATCCGCCGCCCAGCCCGCTCGACTGCGGATTCATCACTCCCAGACAGAACATGGCTGCAATTGCGGCTTCAGCGCCTTTTCCGCCCGCGTTAATTACAGTTCTGCAAAATACGAAGCGTCTCTCCGTGAGTACTCTCTATGCAAGTGCGTTTCATTGCTTACCAATCAAATGCGAGTTGCGGTACTTACTTTCCCGCGTGGGCACAGAGCGTGTGATCTGCTGTAATGGCGAATCGGTCGAACGAACCCATTACAGACGATGAGGGAGCCGGCCAGTCGAATGCCTGCGATTTCAGCAGATGTAATTTATCACAGGAATCAGGAGAGAATGTACGGTGCACTAGAAAATTCAAATTCAATTGAATTCAACCATATTCTGTTGGACTCTGGTGTCAAGAATTCGAACCCGGGATTTTAAGAGACTGTCTCGGTAAAAAGTCAGCATCCCGCGGACATCTCCTTAGCACAAAGATCCATCCCTCCCCACTACCATGGCATGAGAAGGTCTTGGCCCCTGATTGACGATGTGCAGTTTTTGGGATTCGTCGTCGCGTGCGTGGTGTGCAATAAGCGCGCGAATTTCAAAAACATGATTTTCATATCCTCTCAACCGAACAAGCTAGAGCCGAAATTCTTTTTTGCATTGTGTTAGTGAGCTCAAATGAACATACTTTCAACAAGGAAAGTTTTTAGGCTTTCATTCTGAAGGAGTTTTTGCATGCTCGAAACTCGATTTTTCGCCACTATTGGGGCCTTAATGGTACTAGCGGAGGGCGAAACATCGTGCACAGTGTACTACCGATGCCTGTGAGCATGTTCGATGACCTTTGGACCAAATCGGTTTTACTCCTTCTGGGACTTTTGTTTTCTGAAGTTGGTGTACTGCCAACCTCGAAAAGTCGAAAAGACAGCTTTCACCTCACTCATACTGCTATGAGAATTGACAACGCCTAAATGTATT
>LS496188.1:248764-261485 GCA_900490845.1 Pristionchus japonicus
CTCCTTCAGAATGAAAGCCTAAAAACTTTCCTTGTTGAAAGTATGTTCATTTGAGCTCACTAACACAATGCAAAAAGAATTTCGGCTCTAGCTTGTTCGGTTGAGAGGATATGAAAATCATGTTTTTGAACTTCGCGCGCTTATTGCACACCACGCACGCGACGACGAATCCCAAAAACTGCACATCGTCAATCAGGGGCCAAGACCCTCTCATGCCATGGTAGTGGGGAGGGATGGATCTTTGTGCTAAGGAGATGTCCGGTGAGGGGGTCGAAATGATGAATTTTTACGGAGACAGTCTCTTAAATGTCCCAATCTGATTCAAAATTGATTCGATCGGCTCACTTTTTCCACTCTTGCTGATCTCGCTAGCACGAAGGCTATTACTAGCAGCGTGATGATGATGACGGTTACAATGATGATTACTGCTGTACATCTGAAAAGAAGCAGTCAGAAAAAATAGTAAGGCAATGAAAAATATTTTACCTCTTCTTCCCGTTGCCCTCAGTAGATCGCAGAAGAGGTTGCTCAACCCGCATTGGACGCATTCCTTGACGAGTTCTAATTCCCGCAACTACTCGACCTTCAATTACGCCTTTTATGCGCTGCGTTTCTAGCATGTGCACACGACACAAACTACAATCTTATCGAAGCAATCAGTGAAAGCGAGCAACTCCTAAGTTCACGCACATGTTCTTGTTCGAAGTTGCCGTTTTGTAAGGTAAAGGTAAAATGTAAGGCAAAGGTGCTTCCACGTCAAGTCGTTGTCTCGAGCAAAAAGCTTGTATTCACTCTGTATGCGTCAAAGGGAGTCGACCGATGATTGACTGTCTAGCGTGCTATTTATAGTGGCATTATAATGACAAGCCAAAGTTCAAGGAGCCATTAAGCACATTCTTCGAACATCCAGCTACAAACTTCTTCTTCGTAGGCTATTTTCGTATGAATACGCAATACGCTCCATGAATACACCTGACTATTCCTATGGTTACATACCGCGTTGCCATTTCAACACTCTTGTGGAATTATGATATCGAGTACTGCGACCTTCATCGTCTTTCACTATGCCCAGTGATGAGTTCGCTCGGTGACTGTGTACATCGGTCAACTCAAATGAGTACATACCATCAAAGTTCGCCATATCATTTCGCGCATTCTTTGAACAAAAACTTAGCCAACGTTCTCTATTTTCATTCTTCTGATGAATACGCTCGATGAGTACGTACAACTGCCATTTCAACACCGCTGTCGCCGAGTGAAGAAGCTCTATTCACAATCTCAGTCTTCTGATGACGACCATCGATGACTCCGTGCATGTAGCCATTCTCTACGGCTTGGATGGGACTGCTATCGTTGCCAATCTAGTGTTGCTCTTCAGCATCATCTTCTAGTAAGATCGTTTCAACTAACTGTAGAAAAAAAGAGTTGTGATAAGGCACGAAAAAAGTGAGAACTTGCAGCACACCAACATCGATGCGGTCATTCTCTATTTTCTTGTTGAACAACGTCATCATTGATATTACGTCCGCAATTGCTAGCGCTCTTTTTGTCGTTCGGTATGCATTCGATTTTTGAAACGATGCAGATAATCACACATAAGCAACCGCAGAGTGATAAATGTGGACCATGTAGTAGTTTTCATCTACCTTGGACGATGTTCACAGATTGGAGGAGCTTATTTTTGCATGCACTGCCAAAGTGAATGAGCGAGGGGTTTATAGAAACGATGCCATAACCTTGCAGGCATTCAGACGTATCTAGTCAGCCAATCAACTGCAATACTTTTATTATCATTTGGATATCGCGTCTACATTTTACGATCTGAATCTCCCCTTACGGGATTTCCATCACGGTTGAAGATATGGGGAATTTGTGTCATCTCTTACCTAGTAACGAGTCCGATTTGGGTTTGAATGTCGTCTTTTTCAAAACCTATTGTTTTGTTCAGGTTTTGTACTTAATTTCGATGCGAGAACGTATTAAACCAGACGGTCTGAGCAAGTTTGAAGGTTACACGGTTTCGTGTGCGTAATCTTACACTGTTGCTTTTCAAAAATCTTCTTCAGCATTAGATATTTTCGAGTTCAAATCGCAAATTTTTGTCTCAATTATGGTGATATTTTCGCCGGTAGCCTTTATTATAATATTCCATCTGAGGCGAACTTTGATATCTCAGATTGCTACGATGGTAAATGTGTTTTCAATAAATCAATAATTGATTTCAATAAATCAATAATCAATTTCAGAGCATCCACTCGCGATCGCACCATAGCCACATTGCCAGGGTGAACAAGCTATATACATCCGGCAAAGTCTAACGATAATTCAGGCGCTCACATTCCAAATGGTGCTACCTGTTGGAGTAGTTGTTTCCGTAATTTGTTGGTCTCTTGATTTTTTCCACATCTGTTCCGGCGAAATTCCACAACGACTAATTATATTCGTAAGAATCCTGCATCTGTGCTGTAAACAATGACATTCGTTGCAGGGCAGCAGTTTCTTTGCTCTCGTTTCTCCAATTATCAACTTAACATGCATCCCGCCTTATAGAAAATTGTTCGCCCGCTCGAAAATCTCTGAATTGAATAGCAACGGAAAGCGATAAATGGGAAGAGAACAATTATGTTATCCACCACTGAAGAAAATACGCTGTTGTTCACGATCAATGAAGACTGTAATTCTGAAATAAATCTAGATTTTACTTCCGGATCTCTGAGTTCATTCTTACATCTAAGTGATCTCTGTACTATGCGGATACATGGTGATGGTCAGATAGATGTGACTAATTTTTCTTCTCTGAGATGTGAATGACAAACACTCTCTCCTACATAACATCAGCACATGAGCTTGTGTCAAGCGGAAAGGTTACGAAAACCTCTCAGCGAAAACATGAGCAGCTAATGAAGGGTAGAATAGAATAGCATCCGCCCACGTTTGTTCGGCTCTACAGACATGCTAACCAGTGAGCTGATCGAGGAAGTGAACAACGGTTAGTTTTCAAGCTTCATTTTACAGTTATGAAAATACAAAAGGGAGATTTTTCAGCAATCGGAGCGCTTTCGAATGGGCTTCTTCTCTACTTGATCATACGTTATTCGCGCAAGGAACTGGGAACGTACAAGTATTTACTCATGTCCTTCGCCTCATTCGACATCTTCCTGTGTGCACTGCACTCATTTACAAAACTGGTAACGATTGTAATCAAGTTTGGCCGCTCACTTGCATGAATTCCAGAAGCTTCTCTCCGTCGGTCAAATATTCTGTGCTGTATCGCATTCTCCGATTGAGAGCAGGGTAGGTATCATTTTTTCAGTGCAATTAGAGAAACTGAAGTATCATTATTACAGTACGTCACCTCCTCATTCACATCGTTCTTCTCGGTGCCTTTCTCTCTGATGATGATTCACTTCGCCTATCGATACGTGTCGATTCGAATGTGGGAGCTAATCTATTCCTCTTCTCTTCTAAGATCTCTTTCAGGCCCGAAAAGATTGTGCTTTTCTCGGACAAGCGAGTGATCGCATTGGTTGTGCTATTCCCAACAGCAACATTCCTTGCTTGGTGGGACACTTTTGCCATGTAAACTTTGCCAAATTTTCTCTCAGGCTAGCCACAAGCATCGTCCTATCCTACATAGAAGAACCCGAAGTACTCGAAATGTTCCGCTCGCTGATGTTGCAGGAGTATAACTTGAGTGTTGTGGATGGCTATGTGCTGATGAATCACTCGGTACGAACTTTCAAGGATGTGCGTTTTGGAGAAGATGAACGTATTTGCTTTCAGCCCACTGCCCCTAGTATCCTCCCTACCGTCGCTCTTGGCATCGCTTTCGTAATAATGTCGGCAAACTTTGCCATAGCAACCACACTCGCGACTCGCACATACCACTACATCAGCAGCGCCAAGCAGATCTCATTCAGCGTGAAGAAGTTTCAGAGAGACGTGCTGATTGCGGTTTGCGCGCAAGTGAGTGCTCACATATTGACGAAAACAGTAGACGATATGCCCACAACTGATGGCTCTAGTGAACGCCGACCATGATAAGTTGTGTGAGTTTTGTGCCTAAGCATGCCCTGAGATCAGAACTCATTGCACCATCATAAAACAGAGATCACAAACCATTTTTTCACAGACGATTACTGTGAAATGAGAAGGCCTTTGCAGACGACAGTTCCCGTCCTTTTCCTGTACACTCCCTACGCCTGCATGCTCTACTTCCCCGCTTTCGGTCTCCCATCCCGATACATCAACCTCCTCTTCCCCGTCCTACTCTCCATCTTCCCGGGCTGTGATGCGCTCGTGATCATTTTGCTGATGAGAGACTATCGCGAGGGACTGGCGAAAATGGTCCGTTGGAAGAAGACCCAAGTGAGTGAATTTATAGAAAATTCCAACAGAGAGCGAATTGTTGAAACCAGATGAACCACAACAACTCTAATTCATGTATTCAGGTTGCCCAAGCGACGACGTTCGCAACGCAGACTTCAACCTGGAACACGGCAACAGACAGTGAAAATATGTGATAAGGAAAATACGACAGATCATATCTCTACTCACTTGAGATTTTTAATGTATATTTGTTAGTGTTCTGTCCTGAATACTTTCCACTCTCGAGGAGCTTCCAAATGCCGCTCGAATCGAGTGTTGAACTATTTTTTTGTTGACTGTTCAAGCCGTTGCTGAGTTGTGGGTGAGATCCGCTGATCACAAAGCCGAGTAGTCCATTATACGATGTACAGTACGTGCTAGTAGCCTTGCCCATATGCGCGCGCCGCGGATGCAAATTACTGAAGCCCAAACAACGGTCATGAAAAATAACCTTGATTTTCTCAATCTGTGTAAGATTCCCCCACGGCAAGTTACGGTAATGAAGGACGACCCATTTTTTGCCGCTTCGCGTGAGGCCTTCCCGCTCTTTTTACCGTTCAAATTTGAAATGATAAAGTTGCTTAATGAAATATCGATCTTTTTCGTTTCCTGTCGTTTATTATTATTTTTCTAACGTAATTTATGTATATATTGTGAATATCACCGCGTACAACATAGTAGTGAACAGATTTAGTCGTTTTGATCGCGATTTTTCGCGATATACACGTATTAAAAACATTGACCGAGCAGCTCCCATGACCATGTACTCCATTTTCTCGTTTGCTCAACATCTTTCATACTTCCCTTCTAGTAATGATTGTAGTCCACTCGATGGAGCTTCTAATGAACTGGTTTAGATCCAAAAATGATTACGTCTTCGATGAAATTTACAACTTCAAGCGTTCAGGTTCGGTTTCTACTTCCATGTTTACCTCGCGTTTCGTCTTTATTGCAGTCAAATATTCAATTCAACGAGTAGAATGGGTAGTGCTGTTCGTAGCACCTCTATAGTGATACTTGTGAACGAAATATACTTGAGGATTCGGCTGTTGTACATGTTTCTATTCCCTAGCTCACCACGTTAATCGCAACCACCTATCATACTCCCTTTACTAGCCTAAGTTTACACCGAATTAGTTATTTCTAGCATTCTCTGTAATAAATAACGATTAATTAATGTTATTATGCTCCATTCGTGTGCGGTAGCATCAACTTACGTTCAATTTCGACGGCTATTCTTTTTCGTGCCTCTTCCACCCACCTCGTTTGAACCGAGTTGTACTTTTATCCACGTTTCCGCTCAATTCACAATATATTATTGGCTCCAGTGAAACAAGTGTCATTGAAAGAGCCCGCGGCAAGCAGGATTACAGTGATTTTGGAAAAGTCGATCGATGATTAAGCCCAACTTTAGTTATTTCCGTACTATCCTTTGTTTTCTTGACTAATTAACTTGTAAGGTCATTCCATTCTGTTGATTAGTGTAGTAGAATTAGCATTCATTTTTAATAACTCAAGTTGAATCGCTATAACTAGAGATTGGGCGTTATCACTTTTCAGCTACCGCAATCCTAACTTTGAATTGTGGCTGTATTTTCGTTCTAATTGTTTTATAAAGATTTATTTTTGTTTAAATAAAGCCATAATGTGCATATGACTAGCTACGCACTTCATAAGCCGATAAAATCCCAAACGAAAGGCTCTGTGACTCGTTTATTTCCTTTTTGGCCGACTTAAAATTGTGTGCTATGGCGCTGTTCCGCGAATTTCAATAGTTTACTATAATAGCTTGAGTAATAGCTTTTAACAAACAAGTTTAAGCGAAAATTCATCAAACGTGCCGGGTTCAAAAAATGGATGAGGCTGGTGAAAGTGAAAATGGGCGGAGTCATCACTAAAATTTGTCGTGATTCAGGGACGTTGGTGTTCACGCGTGCGGCTTTTTCATGGGACATCTTAACGGGCCGTGCCCCACCGATCCCACTTTTGACCCAAATTTTACAAGGCTGCTTTGAAGAGCTGGAAAATTTCTCTGAAAATACCTGACCCAGCGAGCTAAAAATGACACAGTTGAGGCCCCAATTTGGGTCAAAAGTGGCGAGCTACGACTGCATGACACGAATCATGGAAAAGGGCAACTTTGCCTCCGATATAAGAGCCCGTTCGCGTAAGAATCGGACAAATCATGAAGCATCTGGCACAGCTCAAAATGGAAGATTCTCTGTAACGACGTGATTTGGGGTTCTCTGTGATGCTAAAGACGTTGGAAATGGCGATTTTCCATTTTGAGTCTTCGTTGGCTCCAGACGGCGTCGCCTCGAAAACAGAATCTCTTCTATAGCGCCTTCCTCTGAAGCGCCAAAATTAAGCGAGCGCGGTTCCAGACCTAAAATTTGACGGCGGTCACGCCTGTGAAAATTTTTTTTATTAACAAAAATATTTTTGTTACAAAATGTAACTTTCCAACTATTCATTTGTACAAGCAAAGACCGGTATAGAAATGACCACCGTGATCAGGCGATTTCAAAAATATTATTTTTCAGAATTTTAAAATATACACTTTTTGAATGATCCAAAGAAAAGTGATCCTAAAACCACTGTTTCGTCACTTGTTTACTCCCTTCCTCTACCCTTCTCCCCTCGTCTCTCAGAAGGGAAGAGGCGATATAGTGTGGGAAACCGAGAGAGCGCAGAGAGGAGAGAGGCCGGCGAGACGGAGGAAGAGGGTAGATCAAAGGGAAGGAAAGGTCAGCGGGGCCGAGGATGGGAGTAAACAAGTGATAAAATACACGTTTGACGATCACTACATTCAAAAAGTATATATTTTAAAATTCTGAAAAAAAATAATTTTGAAACCGCCTGATCACGGCGGTCATTTCTACACCGGTCTTTGCTTGTACAAATGAATAGTTGGAAAGTTACATTTTGTAACAAAAATATTTTTTAAATAAAAATAAGGGCGTGACCGCCGTCAAAATTTCGCAGGCGTGACCGCCGTCAAATTTTAGGTCTGGAACCGCGCTCGCTTAATTTTGGCGCTTCAGAGGAAGGCGCTATAGACGAGATTCTGTTTTCGAAGCGACGCCGTCTGGAGCCAACGAAGACTCAAAATGGAAAATCGCCATGTCCATCGTCTTTAGCATCATCGAGAACCCCAAATCACATCATTACAGAGAACCTTCCATTTTGAGAACCTTCCCTTGTCCGATTCTTACGCAAACGGGCTCATAAAATATGAAAAAAATACTGATCGATAGAGAAGCGAAACACGCATCGAATATAGAAGAAATCCGCCGGTGCAAATGAGATCATGTTTGTTTTATAAATCAAAAACAATGAAAATCCATGGGAAAATTTACATATTGACTCCCTTTGCTCCAAAATGGATGAAAATCGAACAGTGTGCATAAGTTTTGATAAGAGATGAGAAAGGAAGAGGGAAGAGGGGCAAATCTATGCAAATTGAGCCGCGCTCTTGTGGAAGAGAAGGAGAGAATGATCGCTCTTCCACAAGAGTGAGAGATTTGTGGAAGAGTCTTCCACAAATGAGAACGCGTGGAAGTGTAAGACTTCGGAATGAACGGTTTTCGCTGGGGCTTCTTGCGTTTGGCTCACGGTTTACCTTCCCATAGATAATACAATGTCTCCCTACTCCATCGTAACCCTGTACCGTATCCCTCGACTCAATTACCGTAACCCCTAGGTTTCCAAACCACACTAAAAGGCTCTCAAGTAGTCTCAACCGTATCGTAATTTGCCTCTGCCTTGTTCCCGACCTTTCAAACATATTCCAGAGATCCTTCACACATATTTGTTGTGTTCGATGCCGTATCTTACTCGATCGATTTCGAAATGCCGAACCTCCACGCAAATAAGGTCGTAGAGGCATATTTGATCCGAAAACACAACTAGGGCACTGATCGTGCTGAAACTCCTGTCTAAAACTTCTCAAACAACCTCCGTTTTCGAACCAACTCTTCCTTTACTCTTCCACAAATCTTCACTCTTCCACAAGAGTTAATCCCCCTCCCCTCCTCTTCCATTCCAATCATTCCTCGCCGCGCAGAGCTGCAAACTCTTCCTTTCACTCTTCCTTTCTCATCTTTAGTTTTGATGCTCTATCGAATGAGGGGTCACATGAGGGGGTATTTTGAAAGATAAAAATTTTGCATGAACCATGCATGATCATCATGCAAAGTTGTAGAATGCATGTACGTACGAACCCATACGAACCACCCAATTTCAATATTGAGCTCAATCCGACCATTTTGATGCATTGTGCTACTCCTTGTTGGTGATCATCCCGCTCTTACAGAAAACGCGTTTTAGGTTAGTTCACATGGTAATGGTGTGTCAACATGCACTCATTCTATATTTGTCACAGATCTGTGAAACCATGGGTTACGAAATGAAAGCGCAGAGAGTCTTTTCTGAGTCTATAATCAGTGATTCCGTCTTCGCTAACCACGACTAAAATTGAGACTTTGTTCAGTTTCATTCTATTTTGCAGGTTTTTGGATACTCTATCCTCCAGCGAAATTCTATGAGTGATGTATTCTACGTCACTCCGTCTCAACAAGATGCGATTCTTCTGTTTCAACAAATCGTCTTCGGATTTTCATCAGTATTCAATCTTATGTCGATAATATGTCTATTACGAGAAACACCTCCACATCAAGCGACTGTTCGAAACTACCTCGTACTGATACAGGTCGAGAAAACCAATTCTGAGACATTCTAAATTGACGAAGCATCGATGGGAATGTTTTCACTATATTCCGCGAATCATTCTTAGGTGTTTATAATCACTGGAGACGTCTATCTGAATATTCTCTTCGAACCAATTCCACTCTTCCCACTTGCGAGTGCTTACTGCAAAGGATTGCTGTGCGAACGAAATATCCACATGGCTTATCTAACAGTGAGTGTTTTATCGTATTCATGATCCACTATCATCACTGACAGAACATAATCTTCTGGTTACTCTTAATGGTTCTCTCTACCACAATCCTTTGTTGCATATTTCGTCATCAGACTCTCCTTCCTCCTAAACATCGAGCCAAACTCTCCTCTGTTAGCTCAGCGTTTCGCTCAGAATGAGGCTGATTAATCTTCAGACCTCATTACGCGTTCTTCGCTTGTCTCTTTTGGGTTTATTTAGTGCACCATCAGTTGTTTGGGCAGTGTTGCCTACCAATACGATGGAGAACTATGGAATCCTTATGAACGAGGTTACCACTTCCCATTGTTGATTAGTATTCGCTTTCATATCAGATGGACGTTGATATTCGATGGATTCGTGAACGAAGTAGTTCATATATCGTAATGGCTATCTTGCCTCTTTTCGTGTCAGTACTAATCGGCTTTCTCACCGTGCGTCTTTTCCTCCCGTGAAAAATGTTTTAACTTGCCTCAGATACTAGCAATTACTCCTTTCTTCTTGCTTTCTCTCTTCGTGCACATGTTCAGACTGCTACAGTCTCAAGTAAGTGGTGAAATTATGCATGATTGTCACTCAACCTTAAATGTTAAAAGAGACGAAAAAATTCAGAAACGAAGTCGACCAACACATAGAAAGATTCGACATTCACTAATGGTCTTGCTCATTCAGGTATCCTCAGATGAAACTGAAAACAACTTGTAATTTCTCATACAATTCAGTTGCTTGTGCCGTTTATCATGATAGTAGCACCGTTCTGGCTTCTTCTACTTAGCACTATCAATCGAGCATTATCATTCGGTAAGATAGTATCCTATTCATTTTCATCTACTATAAATCAAATCGCAGGGAAATTAAACATTTCAGAAACATGTCTTCGATGCTACTTGGTGCTTCCTTTTCACCCAATCGTTCACAATGTCATCATACTCATGCTGAATTCAAATTACCGTGCATTTATACTCGGGCTGATCCACTGTAAAATTCGATCGAAGGTAAACTTTCTCTAGAACTCGAAAATAATCCATTCAAAAATTAGGCTGCTTTTCCGACTATTGAATCGTTGCACGTGTTCGATCGAAGAAGAAGTCTGAAGAACATCAATCCACAACATCAAAATATAGAAGAGGAAGACGTTGGGCAACAGCCGGATCATGAACGACCTTAGGGTAGTGTGACAAAATGTCAGAAATTTTTCGGAATTTTACTTTTGGGAATAATTGGAATGTCATTTCTCATTGAGAAACTCACGTCCTAGAATGATTTGAATCGTCAATTTCCATATCGGAATGAGATCTCTGATCACCGGTCACTTGTATTAATCCTTTCACAATGAGGAGAATGGGATTAGTGAGAGCGAGCAGAGTTGATTTGAAAGATCCGTTATGCAAAAGGTTTTTCAGAAGTTTCCATTTCGGAAGGATTCATTTCGGAACTAAAATCTTTTTATCAACTAGCAAAATAATGTATTTTTTGCTTCTCTTTCAGATACCAATTAGCTGCAATCTCCCTTACATGCATGCATGAGAGAGAGAGCGCGCGCGATTAATTACTTATCAACCATACCTCAATTGAACGTGTTAACTAAAAATAGCGAGGTTTCTCAAAAAGTTCCAAAATATGGATTCCAAAACGGATATTCCGAGATTCAAATTCCAAGACAAAACCTTCCGAGATGGCAACTGACGAGAAATCATTTGCCTAGACATCGGATTATGGATCGGCGATGATGCAAATGACCTTCCCATACCTCTCATTCTGACTATTCTCATTCTAATCCCATTGTTCTGAAACGATCGGTGACCAAAGAACACATTCCTAAATGGAATTTTCCGAGAAATTTCTGACACTTTGTCACACTACCCGACCTTAGCCCGATGTTATTGTAATCGAGTGCATCGTTTCGATCTTCCCAGTTTCGTAAGATCATTCAGTGCATCTATAAAACCCACAAAAACTTTAACGAAGTTTGTGAGAAGTAAGTAATTCCAGCAAAATATTTACTCCATTATTCAAGAAAATTACTCAAAGCCTATTTTGACAGATGTTTAGTAATCTTGAAAATATGATGAATAGTAAGTGAAAACCACCAGGCCTTTGAATTGGAGAACCACACTTTGTAGAGACCAGTCTCAGGAGCGACTATCGAATCCTCCATTGGTACCTTGGTTTGATCTTTGATCTTTCTGCTTGACTTTGTTACAGACCTTGAGTGTTCCGGGTAAACCCGAAATTAGAGGATATATCTGCCGCATACTGCAATTTTATTACTTTAGTTGAAACAAAGCAAACGAGGGAGCTCACGAGAGTGCGTCATTCACATTTTCATCCTCAGCAAGAACAATTGTGAATCCGAAACTCATATTGCCTGAAAAATATATGATTTCTGTGATATATTTTTCCAATGCTAACTCTTGTCAGAAACTGGAGTTTTGGACACCTGTGAAATTGAATCGAAGCGTATCTCCAGTTTCCAAGTTGTAATCAATCCAATATTCTTGTCCGGCTTTCACAATTAGTTAAGAGACCGGATCGGTAAAAATCGAATATCCCCCGGACACGTTCCTCTCGGAACGGGGTCAGCCAGCCCATACCCTAGCAGTAGGAGGGTCTTGTGCTCACATTGCTCATAGCACCCCTTGTTCGCGGTTCCCTCCACTACGGCACGAGAAAAGCCTGAATATGTGTGAATTGTTCGAAAAATCATAAAGTACAAAGTTGGAGAGATAGACCCAAATGTTCAAGTGCATCACGTTAGAGGTGCCCAAAGCAGCCTCACGAGCAGTTGAGATTGAATGCAGGTTGATTCCGGAACTTTTTTCTGAGCTCGATTTTTCATTTTTCGATCAATTCAGCCTGTTTTTGAAGCCGCCTCCAAGGGTAACCCGGGTGCACGTTGTAGCCCACTGGTGGATGTACCCGAAGATCCATAAGCTGGACTATTTCCGCATCCCTCATCACGGATTTGATCGCGCGAAGGTGCGTGACCCGTTGTCAACTCACCGATTTCTCAAGATTGCAATATCGATTTAGGGGCAGCTTAACAAACTATCACTCAAATAGTATTCTTACGTCATATTGCGAACGTTGAATATCATAGGAGTCGATTCCGCGATCATGAGTTTTTTGGACCATGACCCGGGGTTCATGGTCCCGGAGTGGCTCACCACCATGAACCCGGGGTCATGGTCCAAAATGGGCCTTGGAAGTCATGATGGAGGAACTTCATGTGCTGTACGTCAATGTGTAGTACAGTTCCCCAGTAGTACACAGTACCACGTGATACCGTAATATGGTTATCACAAACTGATTTATTATGAATTTTCTTTTAAAATTCAATTCACGTCTCCACAATGAGCAGATCACGGTATCACGTGGTACTGTGTACTACTGGGGAACTGTACTACACATTGA
>LS496188.1:262091-323946 GCA_900490845.1 Pristionchus japonicus
CGTCAATGTGTAGTACAGTTCCCCAGTAGTACACAGTACCACGTGATACCGTAATATGGTTATCACAAACTGATTTATTATGAATTTTCTTTTAAAATTCAATTCACGTCTCCACAATGAGCAGATCACGGTATCACGTGGTACTGTGTACTACTGGGGAACTGTACTACACATTGACGTACAGCACATGAAGTTCCTCCATCATGACTTCCAAGGCCCATTTTGGACCATGACCCCGGGTTCATGGTGGTGAGCCACTCCGGGACCATGAACCCCGGGTCATGGTCCAAATAACTCATGATCGCGGAATCGACTCCTATGATATTCAACGTTCGCAATATGACGTAAGAATACTATTTGAGTGGTAGTTTGTTGAGCTACCTCTTATTCGATATTGAAATCTTGAGAAATCGGTGAGTTGACAATGGGTCACGCACCTTCGCGCGATCAAATCCGTGATGAGGGATGCGGAAATAGTCCAGCTTATGGATCTTCGGGTACATCCACCAGTGGGCTACAACGTGCACCCGGGTTACCCTTGGAGGCGGCTTCAAAAACAGGCTGAATTGATCGAAAAATGAAAAATCGAGCTCAGAAAAAAGTTCCGGAATCAACCTGCATTCAATCTCAACTGCTCGTTAGGCTGCTTTGGGCACCTCTAACGTGATGCACGTGAACATTTGGGTCAAACTCTCGAACTTTATTGTTTATGATTTTTCAAACATTTCATACATTTTTCGACTTTTCTCCTGCTTTAGGCGTCGAAACCCCAAACAAGGGGTACTATGAGCAATGTGAGCACAAGACCCTCCTAACGCTAGAGTATGGGCAGGCTGGTCCCGTTCCGGGAGGAACGTGTCCGTGGGATAGGTGAAAATATTCGATTTTTACCGAGCAGATCTCTTAATCCGAATTTTCCGGAAGGTCCTAAATTATTCAAAGTTTGCAATATTGTAAAAAAAATTCCATACTTTTAATTGTAGTCGCGGCATTTCGAGTGGTCGATCCAAGTGATGTTTGAATTCATTGTGCTCTTCGTTATTCCAGAAAGAGGGGCAGATGGAACTATCGATGAGAGAATGAATGTCCTCGCGCCAATTAGACGATGAGAGCAATCGAACGTGCAAATGGAATCGATCTTTTTTTATTATCAAACGTTGAACTCGCTCTCTAAAATGTATTCGCATGATCCACAACTCATCTTAATACGTGTTCGCTCTGGCAACATTGGACTCCTCGCAGGACATCGTGTGCTTTGAATAACGGGATATCTTCCTTATTTTTTACTTCGTACACAGGCTCCTCCAACGGAATCGGCTGAGGTACGGCAGTCCTTTTCGCTAAGCCGGGAGCCAAACTCACTATTACTGGCCGGAATGCGGAGTCGCTTGAGGTGATCGAAAAGAGCTCTTTCAATGTGATCGCTCTCAATTATGTGCTTGTTGATTTCGGCAGTAGAAGAGAGCTCGGCTCTTCCGCAATGCTATTTAAAGAAAACGGCGACACCCGTTTGACGTTTGATAACCATCTATTTCCACTTTTCAGGAAACCAAGCAAATGTGTCTGGCAGCAGGAGCGAAGCAAGAGGGCATTCTCGAGGTATTTGGAGGGACCTTAGCACAAACATACTTGCGCCCAGCACGTGATCAGACTAGATATTTGATTACTGGGCGACCACTTTGGTCTTTCGAGTCGGTAACCCTACGATAGCCTAGCAGTGAACTCCCGCAGGACGCAAGTGCCTTGAGTACGGGGATACCGTTGCTTTTTACCCTACGATACAACAATTGTATATTTTTAGCTCATTGGCGAGATCACTGATGCGCCGTTCAATGAGAGACTGGTCTCAGAGACAGTGGCCAAGTTCGGACAACTTGATGTTCTGGTCTGTAATTTCGGGAGAAACTTCTCTGTTTTTTGGCCCGCGCTGCGACCGCGCTGAGTGCGCACAAGGTGGAGAATGACAATGGTAGGGATAGAATACTCTGTGAGAATAGGCCGGGCTAAAAAACAGAGAAGTGCCGTTTCGGGTTCTCCAGAAGAGTGTCAACCCCACCACCAACTCCTTGAACTAATCTTGTTGCTAATGAGTGAAACTCAATCATTATTTTGAGGAACTATAGAATTGCCTGAGTTTCCTCTTGGTATTTGGCCTAAATGAGCCTTGACAGTTGAACTATGCGGGAGGAGCGACGATGGCTCTTTTCGGCAAGGGTATTTTGACTGCCCTATGGACGAATTCGACCATATGCTCGAGCTAAACGTGAAACAGTAAGTTGGTTTGACTTCCAAAGAGATTTGGGCACTTCTTCACTTTTTCCCCACATATTCACTAGACTGCTCGCAGAACAATAGGTACTCTCAAGATGATTATATTCGTCAAGGGTTCTTCGCCTCTCGCAACTTGCCGTACCTCATCTCGAGAAGACTATGGGAGCGATCGTCAATGTGTCGTCCATTATGGCGTATCACATTCAGAGTCAGGCAAGAGAACTGCCGTTTTCGAAATATTCAATCGTTTATTTATTTCCAGCTCCCTTACTACAGCGCATCCAAAGCTGCACTGGACCAGATTACGATCCAAATGGCCGGTAGTCTGATCAAGAAGGGGATCAGAGTCAACTCTGTCAAGAGAGTGCGATATTACTCAAATAACTCATGAACGGAAGAGTCGTATTCGAAAATTTCGTGGTTGACCCTACCCTAAACGCCGGGGCAGTCGAATGGGTGCCTAAAATGCTCTCTCACATATCAATTTGCAGTCCCGGACCCGTCGCTACTAACGTCGCTGTCGCTGGTGGCGCTACGAAGGAGCAACAGGACCAGGTTCTTCGCCGATTCCCACACTTCCTAAATACCAGCGTTTCCAGATGATCGTGGACTTTGGCAGGATCATGCCACTGGGCAGAATCGGCGTGCCCGATGACATTGGCAAGGTAACTTTCGTAGAATGAATAGAATTTCTTATCTTAGTCAGAAACAGATTAGAGACGAGAAAAAGAGAAAAAAATGGACCTAAAGTGTACAAAAATGGACCTAAAGTGATCATTCTCTTCCTCTCGGACCGCTCTCAGTCGGAGATTCTCGTCGGTCACATCGTCACTGCGGACAGGGGACTGGTGCCCAAGAGCGCACTGTTCCCGGATGCTTGAATCGGAATCAATCGTAGTTCCTGATTTTCCCACTTCTCGTATGCAACACATATTTTAAAAGAATTCATTTATTGTAAACCAATCGATTCGGAAATGTTCACGTGCATGCTTTGAGCTATTTACTTTTCTCTTTATTGGTTCAACCACCAGCTATTTACTTTTCTCTTTATTGGTTCAACCACCCAGCCAAGCAAATGCACTCTCTCTATGTGAACTGCGCTTGTGTAATCTCTCGTATTCACGTTCATGAATAAACGAAAGTGTACATTTCGAAAGCTATCTGACCGATGTCATCGCTGTTACTCTCGTTCGCTCATTCGCTGGTTCCACTGCCACATTTCCAACACACGCAATCAAGTGCAATCTCGCAGCAGCTCTTCTAATCAAGAGTGAAATTTTCTTTCTGTACGCTGGTGATGTGCCAATTACAATAAAAGAATGAGCGATGGCGTGTATGCTGAGGAGATTGAAAGATACTGCTGAGAGCACGGTCACTGAAAGTGGCAGGTGATAAATTCACTCAAGAGTGTGATCAACAAGTATAGATCGCAGTAGAATTGGTCACCTGTGACATCACTGCATGCCTCCACTGTATCTAAAAACGTCGTTCTTAGGTAGATCCCAACAACGACAAAAATGGGTCCGAGCATGAATAGACTGGGAAGTGCGCCCTAGATTCTAATTTTAAGAAATATTGTAAGTATTTTCGGAAAACCTGCAGTGCCAACGAATAAACCGCTCGTGATTGGTACCTGTAAAGTGATGAGTGACGAGTGATTTGAAGCTAGAGTATCTTGCTTTTTCGTTGCCAAACTTGAGTTCTTCATGCCATGATTGACCTCGAAAATCAGTTCTATTATCATGACAATCATTGAAGAAAATGCCACAGTGAGCGACGTAAAAGAACCTGGAATTTTGTAGGGATCAGTGTTTTCACTCTTTTTCGAACCAATCATTGCAGGATAGCTGAACGCGGACTCCAAAATGATCAGAAATGCAGGTTTTTGTTTTACCCAACTAATGTAGTTCGGTACTTCCTGAAAAAACGTCTGTAACAGCAACAACAAAAAGAGTACTTAAACCTCGTTCGCCGACTGCAACTTGAATAAGGCATAGCACAGTAAGGAGAGAGCGATAATGACCCACGCTTGCGCCGCAACCAACAAATAAACAAATTTCCATCCATTGAAGCTAAACCGTCTTTCTCGCGGAATCAACAGCTGAATTTTGAAAGTATTTTTGCTTTTAAATTAATGAATCAATAAAAAGAGATACGAACGCACGCTTCTCCGATATAGAACGCAGGAGAAGTATGAAAAACACATTTGTGAGAAAATAGTAAAATATATTGCCTGCGACGTTCTGTTGGTCATGAAATGAATTGTGCCTACAATTGCACCTACAAGAGCGGCAGTAACGTTGAAATAACTGTTGAAGAATGAAGACTTTGAGAATATGACTCGACAGTTCAATTGTGCGAAAAGCGGATACAAGTTCAAAGCCAGATCAGCTATAGTTGAGGTCAACTATAAAATAATGGCTTGGTTTTCTCAAAGACTGTTGAAATTTACTTGCAAAGAGCCCAAATATTTTCGATACGCCTTTCCTCGCGGGTCTCGATCGAATACAATGAGCACAAAAACGAGAGCGTTTATAACGCAGAATAATGTCCCTGAAACAAAAATAAAGATTTGCAGAATGTAGTGACTCACCGAAGTAGTGATGGTACAGAATGGTTGCTGATTGAAACTCCCTGCTTATTTCAGTCGAATTCATTGCAATACTGACATTTCCTAGAAACAAGAATTAGCCCATTATCTTCACGACCAATAGTCAAGAAACACGTAAGGAATCGCGGTTCTGCTCAGCCTTCAAAACAACTCAGCAATTGCTTCGGGTATCACCTGCTTGCATGCGATTTGCTTCTCACATCTTGTACAAAGCGAGCTTAGAAGTGATACCTCCAGTTATGAAGACTGAAGCTAAGAAGTGACATTCATCGACTTTTGATGAATGTTAATAATGGGAAAGTTTGCAGCAATTAAAAAAATGAGCTATTGAAAATTCAAATTTGTGCAATTGTCTTCATCCTGTACCATACGAACTCTACAGTGTGCCCAAAAGAGAACATCCGATGCGTGCAATCATCACTAGACTCTCGGATTTCTCTTTGCAATGATTCCCATGTCGGATATTTCTCTAACAGAGCGAGATCCGTTAAAGCATGAGAGGGCATTGTTGCCTCATTCACTTTTGCATGTTCACCGCATCTGTGCAATCAGTTTTTCAACACTTCTCGTCGGGATAAAACGGAGGAAATCTTGTCCATCGGCACTTCAATCGCCGGCGTTCCAGCTTCAACAAGGTACCGTTTCCCATTCCCACCCATTCATCACTCAAGGACGTTGTTTTTCAGCCATGCTAACCCGTCTTGTGTGCCTCCTGGCACTCTCTGATCTCTGTGGCTCATCTCCTCTCGGTGAATTCGAGAAGGAACTGAAGAAGGAGGGAGTGGACCTGAAGAAACTTCACGAGGAGCTCAAGAAGGAGTCGGCAGAGGTCAAGGAGGAGTTCGGAGGAAAGGGCACACAGGATGAGGTGGAGTAATAAAGAACTTGTCCAATGTAGTTGAACCATATGTTCCATCAAGATCCGTTCCTTCTCCAGCTGGCCAAACTTCGCGCCGCCTACCACACGTGTCCCGCAGGATCGATCATGGAAAAGACGGAACTGGAGATCAACGGGGATCTGGCGGAAGAACTGTTCGAAGGCGACATTGTGCTCACTCCGTCAGTCATATCTCTTTGTCGTGTCCTACGAGCAGGCTAAGTACTAGGCAATCAATGGTACCCGGTTTAATCTTTTTCGAAAGTTTCTCTTCGCAAGACTTGCTTGTGAATTTGCACTAGAATTTGCAATCTTGATGTGACTCCCTTCGTTTTCAGTGAGCAATGGGCCCGAGCGATCGACCGAGACCCCACAAATCCCCACCAACGTCGTCAGGCGATGACTGAGGCCGTGAGGCTGTGGACGCCGATGGGCGGGCCAGTGATTCCCTACGCGTATGTGGATGGGTTCAGTGAGTTTCGAACTTTGAGCTTACATACAAGCCTTCCCATTTTTCAAATGGTCTCACTAGTCGAAGCGGCGTAGAAAATGCGATGATGAAACGGAGAATTATTAATTATTATTAATTATTAATTAAGAATTATTAATTATCGAATTATTAGACATGGTTCAACACAGCACTCGCATAAGCCGAAGTATGTAAAATGACGAGCAATTCCAATTCTAATACGAATTCATTCAGCCGAGGACAAGAAGCCGCTCATCCAGCGCTCACTCAAATTCTGGGAGGAGCGCACTTGTGTCAAGTTCCGCGAGGCCACGGCAGCTGATGTTAATGTGTAAGTGATCGAGTATTCAGGACTTTTCTAGTTTAACGTGGCTTGTGAAATCTGGACTTTAAAGTTTCAACTGTTCTTGGACTGAATTCTTTCAGTGTTCTGTTCAACCACGACTCGAAAGTTTGCTCGTCCTCAGTCGGAATGGTCGGCAAGAAACAGAAGGTCAACCTCGCGCTGGGCTGCATGTCGGTAAGAGAGACTTCCTCTGGTTAGCAAGGACTTGGACATTTCGCAGCTCACCGTCGTCACTCACGAAGTGGCGCACGCCTTCGGAACGCTGCACGTCCAGTCGAGATCCGATCGCGATAAGTGAGCATCCTTCTGTGCTGTGGCCTAATTTCTTTGAAACTCTGAACACTAGGGTTGGCTAAACGGCGCCTTAATGAAACCTCCCTTCCATTCCGTTTAGCCAACCCTACTGGACAATGATTCTTTTTGCACCATGCGCTCACAATGATGCTAGTGCGTGGATAGGAGTATGCAGAAGCACAAATCGTTCCAGCTATGTCATCGTCGACTTCGACAACATCCAAGTGAACAAGTCGCACAACTTCCTCAAGGAGCCGAAAGGTTGGCGATAACTATGGATTCTGAAGACTAATCTTAGTTATACTGAAGGTTACGGAGTGCTCGACAACTACGGCATCCCCTACGAGTTCGGTTCGATGCAGCACTACTATGACAAGGCGTATGTCAAGTTTTTCGGCTTCCATCTCCATCATAAATCTTCTGAAATAGTAGTTAGGTAATTGGAGATATGAAATAGTGTGCTCAAGTAAGAAAGAAGCTTCACAAATGAATTCCTCTCCTGATTTCAAGTCTCGACCACAAAAGTCTAATCATGACTGCGGCAGGGAAAACGGATTCATGCTCTCAGATTCGCCGCCAACACCGAGAAGGCAACGATCTACACTAAGCCAGCGTTCTCTCAATACCAGGTACATTAACTGCGTTTTCGGCTACTGGTGGTGTATTAGACCAGTATGATCGCTGTTATTCAACCTATTCCGAAGGGATTTCGCAGAATCAGTATACTGAGATAATGAGTGCTTATCAGTACTCGATGGAGGCGCCTCGTGCATCCTTCTACGATACACTGCTCATCAACAAGATCTACAAGTGCACTGGTGAGCATAGCTGTCCACGCCGGCGGCGACCTCACTTTTCACATAAGGGTCCCCCTTATGTGAAAAAGAGGCGCACGTGCGCCTGTTTTGCACATAAGGGGGGACCCTTATGTGAAAAGTGAGGTTTGGGGTCATGTGAGAACCAGCCCCAGACCCATACCCTATCGTAACCCCCGTACCCTGAATTATATTTTTTCGCTACCGTAACCTACCGTAACCCTACCGTAATCCTACAGTAACCCTGATTGTGAGCCAAAGTTACATTTTTCGGCCATACTCATCGGGCATCACCATACATCGATCACGTGATGGTTCTACACTAAGCTACAGTATCCTACCGTACCCCCGCTACCGTATTCGTGGTTGAGAAACGTGAACTGACTTTTTTTCATTTTTCGCTCTAAAATTCCGTTCTTTAGGTATTCGTGTATAGCACATTGAGAGAAACCTTTTTTGGATACCGTACCTCAAAATACCGTAACCGTACCGTAATCCTACAGTAATCCAGACTAATGACAGACTTGTGTTTTTCAAGCCTATTTTTTTACCAACACTATTACTAGACCACGTGATGGTTCGACAGTAACCTACAGTATCCTAACATATCCCTGCTACCGTAATCCGTTCTTTGGGCATTCGTGTACAGCACATTGAAAGTAACCTTTTTTGGATACCGTACCTCAAAATTACCGTAACCCTACCGTAATCCAGAGTATGAACAGGCATGTGTTCTTCAAGCCCATTTTCCTCCCATCACTATTATTAGACCACATGATGGTTCTCTAGTAATCTACCGTCTCCTACCGTACGCAGCAACCAGTATCAAAAAAAGTTTCTCTCAATGTCCTATACAGGAACGCCCAAAGAACGGATTTTTAGAGCGAAAAAAGAAAAAAGTCAGTTCTCGTTTCTCAACCGCGAATACGGTAGCTGGGGTACGGTGGGATACTGTACGTTACTGTCGAACCATCACATGGTCTAGTAATAGTGTTGGTAAAAAATAGGCTTGAAAAAAATAGTCTGTCATTAGTCTGGATTACTGTAGGATTACGGTCCTTTTACGGTATTTTGAGGTAGGTATCGAAAAAAGGTTTCTTTAATGTGCTCTACACGAATGCCTAAAGAACGGATTTTTAGAGCAAAAAATGAAAAAAAGTCAGTTCGCGTTTCTCAACCGCTAATACGGTAGCAGAGGTACGGTAGGATACTGTAGCTTACTGTAGAACCATCACGTGATCGATGTAAGGTGATGCCCAATGAGTATGGTCGAAAAATGCAACTTTGGCCCACAAACAGGGTTAATGTAGGGTTACGGTAGGGTTACGGTAGGTTACGGTAGCGAAAAAATGTAAATCAGGGTACGGGGGTTACGATAGGGTATGGGTCTGGGGTCGGTTCTCACATGACCCCCAACCTCACTTTTCACATAAGGGCCCCCCCTTACTTGCAAAACAGGCGCACGTGCGTCTCTTTTTCACATAAGGGGGGACCCTTATGTGAAAAATGTGTCGCCGCCCAAGTTGGACAGCTATGCTGGTGAGAGATCCTCACCTTCAACACACTGAAACATGAATCTTTACCAGAAAAAAAAACTCTCTTCTTATTACTGCGTACTTCAAGAAATGACTTTTCAAATGCGCGAAAGAACTATTTCCCTAACAGTCCAATGGATCGCTTGCTTCCCTAGAGAGAACGCTAAATTACGAGAGCGGGGGCTGAAAGTCTATTTGCAGACAAGTGTCAGAAGAAGATTGTCTGCCAGAACAACGGCGTGCAGGACGGAGCCAACTGCAACCGATGCTTCTGCCCCAAGGGATGGACGGGAACGAACTGCGAGAAGAGAGTGAGCGAACATAATCGAGAACCATTGCGATAGCCAGTCTACGTGGTTCACGATTGCGCTTTTCTATATTATTCTTGACCTGAGAAAATGGCCTTGATTGTAGCCCGAGAGCGCGATCATGACCAAGCTTACGAGCAACATGAAGATTCAAATGGACATTCCTGCCGGAAACGGCGAACTTCAGGAGAAAATGTACATCATTGAGGTCGGTTTTGTTGACTTGCATCGATTTTCTTTTAGCTTCTAAATAAGCGAGCTACAATGTAGCCAATCGCATTGTTTACGATAATGATATGATCGCAGGCTCCGACAGGCAAGAAGATCCAAGCCGTTGTCAACCGCGTCACAGCAGGGTTTGATATTACTTGCAGACTTGTCCTTCCTAATTTTTTATGCAAACTTTTCAGAAAGGGATACGACATGTGCAGAACGATCGGTGTTGAAATCGTTGCCACCAAAGACACCCGACCGAATGGATTCCGGTAAGCGGCGTTGCCTCTTACTCCAGACAGCCTCTCGGCAATGTCTAGGCAAGCAGTAGTAATTATGGCTGTAGGGCAGCCGGTGGTATCGAATAAGCGAATTTCTGACCCTGCTGATTTGTAAGGGCTCTAATTTTCCGCCCCAATTCAGTTTCTGCAGTTCTTACAATTCTTACTGTCCTCACAGTTCCTTACAAAACAGTTCTTACAGTCCCAACGGTTCTAGCCGAATCATGAATGCGACCCAGCGAACACATCATCTACCATAACCCTGATTCAGTTTCTGCAACACGCCCGATTCCACGCCGATCGTTTCCGATTCGAACACGATGCTCGTCTGGATGTACAATGAGAAGGCGCACGCGCTCGGAGCGGAGATTGAGTTCACCCTCGTTTAGAATTGATTTCGAGTGATAAAAATTAACATGAAACTTTTTTTTCTAGCTTTCTAGCTACATTCGAATCTATCTCACTACTCGAACTATAATGAGGAGGACCACTCGCTTGCAGTTGAGATCGAGTGCAAGCTTGTTTAGTTTAGAATTCAAGGTATACAGGTGTAACAGAAAACAGATTTTGTGAAAACATTCAATAAGGTTTTCTTGATGTAGAAGGAGAAAGGTCAAGTCGAGAACTAGTCGAGAACGAGCCCATTCTCTGTCGGATTCGCACTCTCATGAATTTTTTCAGCTCTTTTTATCTGCACAATCATATTCATGCAATAAGAATGATTTATCGTATAACATCTGTAAATGATCATTTGAAGCGGGATCCTTTGAAACTGGTTATTGTTGCCATAGTAAAAATAGGTTCTTCTTTTCTCCCTAGAAGGAGATGACGAATCTATGAGATAATTATATCATAAATCGAGTAATCAATTTATAAAATGGACGAAATACTAACATTTCGATAGTAGAACAGCATCACCCAAGGTGCAATCGCATTGTTGTAAGCAAATGCAAATTTGAACAGAGCATTGTACATTTCAGAGCTAAAAAATGAATTCTTTCAACATTTCGTTACGAATCAATACTCTAACAAACCTCCAAAGATTTATTCTAGAAATTCGCCAAGCAAGCATGTTTGGAAGAACTATGAGTATAATGACAATGCCTCCTGTCGTGAGTCAATTTATAATAATGTATAATAAATACAGGTTGGTGTTGGTCATTTGTGGAGGTAAAGCAAGCCTACCAGTAGAGACTAGCAATGCACACACTGTCATACTAACAGTTGACTGTGGTAGATTCTGTAAACATAGTTTTTGCTCTGAGATTTTATTCTTGTATGCACCTTCATTCTGCTAACTTTGACTCCAATGATTGCATAGATAATTATGACGAATATCTCCAACAGACCACCAAATCCCATAGCGAAAATCTGAGACTGAGAAGTTAAGCACAAATTGAGTTAACGCCTGCTTTCATAATTTTCAATTGATAAGCTTTCGTACACACAACGGATTTAATATTGACGTGTTCTTGCGTGCATTATTTCAAGATCAATTTTCATTGTCTTACGAGATGTAATTCACTAACTAGCCTCGTAAACAAGATTGGCTAGGTCGTCGTTAATCCGAAACGCAATTCCACTTGCGCGAAAGGGAGAAACCAAGATGTAGCATTCACCCTGAAAGCAAAGAGTGCAAAAGGAGCAATTATGTTCGATTATATTGCAGAGGCCCACCGATCAAACCTCATAAGGATAGATGAGTGGGATACACTCCAGGATCGCTAATATCCAACATCCGATGAGCACTCGTTTAACGCGCTGCTCTGACCATACCTGCAAACCTATCGCTCCCTTATGAACGTGAGGAACAGTATCCGAGCCTGACCTTTGCATGGCTCATCGGGAAGCAGAGTGCGCTCAGTCGATTCAACGCGATCAAAGCGTGAAAGACGCCTGTGAGCACGGCAAGTGGCACATGCTGCATCTCGAACACTCGCCCAAGCCAAGTGGACTGGGACTGCAAATTTGGGCTTGAACATTACGAGATTCTAACAACAAATATTGGGCAACTGGAATCATGCATTACGAGAGTCACAAGCTGTTATGGAAAGTAGGATTTTGAAACTACGTACCTTGTAAAAGTCAGAGAATAGGCCCAACGCTGCTGGTTCTTGAACGAGCATGAAGACGATGGAGTGCAGAAGATTCGCCACCACTGAAACATTTTATGGCGAAGCATTTTATGACAAACCAAACTGCGCGTAATGTACCAATGTTCGTGAGCGCCGTGCGAAACGCGTATTCCATCGAGGACAGTTGAGGATTGTCTTGAAGCATAACGTAGAGATAGCGACAGTGAAGTGGAAGAGTGACGATGATTAGGACATCCGTGAGAATTGCGATAGCCGTTTCCATCTGATCCGTGAATGGAAGAAGACGGCCTATGCTAGAGCTCTTGAAGTTTGATTAGATTGGCGGGGACGGGTTCGACAGAATCACAGCGTTTCATGCAGAGAGAGTGTTTAATGTGTCGAGACGGCGCAAATTAGAGTGAACCGAATAGGAAGTAGTGAGAACTTCCTCTTCTTTGGGCGAGTGTGTAGTTAGGGGCCACAACATAGATTCAATCTATATCACTATGATGTCAAAAGCAGGCTCAACCTGTCCCCTGTCATCCCAGTAACATCATACTTTTTACCGAAAGTCGATATCTTCTTTCTGAGGCGCGCTAGATCCCAAGACGTGCGTGCGCAACGAGGGGAGGGAGAGGAGGGAGAGGCGAGAGGAGAGAGAAAGGAGCGGAGCCTCTCTCGCTTGTGTCTCTCTCCCTCCCCCCGCCCTCTCGTCTCGCTCTCCCCGCGCTAAAAACAAAGCCCGGGGGTCATCGCTAAAATTCCAAACAAAATTCTAAAATTCATGAAAAATTCTGATTAGTCTGAAAATTGCTGTACAAACATTGTGGTCATTCTCCATTCACTGAAACGGCCCCTACCTTCAACTTGATCTTTGATCTTCAAGCTGTAACTTTTTCATCTTTGTACAGCGTCCAATCGATAGGGGGTAGGAATAGCTTCATAAATCAGCTTAGAACAAGTCAATCGGTTCAGAATGAGCTTTGTGTTTTCTTTTGCACGCTCACGCTCGAAATGATGTCCACAGAAAGTGGGCGGAGCTTGCGGCCCCTATGTGTAGTTGCCTCGGGCAAGTTGCAATTAGTACGGTCTGCGACATCAAACTCGACGATTTCCCAGGTTTATTAGGATCAAAAAAATGTTTCTTACATCGTGCGGCACACGAATGGCGTTCATGAAAGGCATCAACCCAATTGTTACGGATAGAGTTGACTGAGAGAGTATTTGGGTTAATGGAATGTAAAATTAATGTTCCGAGACGTTCTTAAAATCTCTTTTTCATAATCAGAAAAAAATACGTGAAGCGAACATCAGTCGAATTTGCACAGACAAATGAAGACATGCCTGTTTGGGTTTCCTCTCGCGATATTTTAAGATATTTTCTCAGACAATAATTGCTCAGTTCCTCGTGCTTTCTCAGTACAAACAAGCAATCTGGAGATGCTAGAGGGGAAGAAAATTGCACCGACGGATTGATAATTGTGCTTACAACTAAGGAATAATTGGCAGGATGCATAGTCTGTCTCTGCCTTGTTCTCCCTCTCATTCTCGGGCAGAGAACCGCCTCAAGACATGAGTGTAGGGACACACAGATGCAATTAGTGTCACCCGCAGCAATATTTCCCATGCGACTTCCCGCACTGCGCTAATGGAGTTGCTGCTCTCTGATTCCTCTGTTCGTCTTTTGCAGCACAGCTCTCTTCTTGTTTTGACTGATCATTACAGGGGGCGGTGTGTTGAGTTTTTACGTTGTCTCATTCATCTTTCTGCTGAAACATTTCTAGTCGGATGCTCTTTTCCGCTACAACGATTCACGGGCGTTGAAAATTATTCATGCGTTCCGGATTCCACTTCACGTCATTTCACTTCCTTGCTCTAGTCAGTCTTTTCTCACCCCCTTTGTGGTAGATTGTCCGGTATTTTTAGAAGCCTGATTTCGATGTGCGCGAATACTGACCTCACAACTGTTTTTCATTGTTATTCGTTGAATCCGTCCGCCTGGGGAGATTTATGCATCCGTTTGTACTTTCTGTTCTCTGACGAATAGTCTGACGAGTCACCCCTGCCCTATTTACAGCCACACCATTTAGCCTCGAACACTCTTTCAAGGTCACAGGCATGGATCGAGTCATAATAATTATATGCTCCCTCTTTGCGTCGATCGTTCTCATAATCAACATATTCTTGCTCGTTCTGATGATGCGATTCACTCCCAAGTCTTTCGCTAATTTTGGAATCCTGATGAAGTTTCAAGTTATTAGCGACATTCTGACTATACTTGCGGCCGCTGCTGCGATGGTTCGGTGAGTGTTTTACGGCTCTTGTTTGAGCGACCACTGTCGAATAGTACCCAGATGGAAACCAGTTCACATTGACATTGCCATCTCATTTTCAAAAAAAAAGATCTCATCAGGATTTCATTCGGTGTCATCGACTCTAAAATGAAGACCGAAGTAGTTTCGATTCGTGTTAACGGATGATTGCGCGCGAAAGTGCATTTTTTTCAGTATCGTTCCCATCAACAACTCGTTCGTCTACATCTCGCATGGACCGTGCACCCTCGTCTCCTCCACTGCCTGCTTCGTCTCGTATGGATTGGTGGCCATGGGTGGTTCGATGACGGTGAGCGAATGAGGAGTTCAATAGGGATTCATGCCGGCTCAGCTCCTTCTTCTATCAAAAGTCTCGATCATGATACACTGGACTCAGGCAAAGTTCTGACAAGAAAGCAATAAGTGATCGATAAAACTGCAAACTCTATTGCCCTTTGCCCACTCTCTTGAAACTTGCCCTACAGCTGTATGCTTTGCTCTTACAAGACGCTATGACTCGACGACACGCTCTCTGCATTCTCGAAATTCAAATGAGTTTCCAGCTCTACATCGTCCTCGCTTCCTTCATTGTCCGACTGCGGATTGTGAGGAATAAGCCGCCCTCGGATCGGTCGATTCTCCTTCTTCTCTGCGCTCTCTCGTTCCCAGTGCCGACAGTGATACTGGTAAAGTCGTGTCACGTGTGTCTAAAAAGTTCACAGCATACTGTTAGGATGTACCAAGATCCCATGAATACGATCGTATCTTCACCATATACATCTCTGATGCTGCACCTAATGGAAGCCAGCGCTCGTATTTACTCAAAGATAAGTGTGCAGGTGTTATTTGTCTGCTCGCGAAGCGACGATTCGACAATGAGATCAATACTGCTACAGCACTTACCCCAATATGCCACTATCGGTGCGGTGATTTCCGGTATGTTTCACATCCCTAGTTTACAAATGAATAGTGGCAAATCTGATTAGGTACGGCTGACATTCGAACCCCGACAATGACCACTGCACTTGTGTTGATGATCGCTAACATAATTCCGCTCTACATTCTAATTTTGATAATCAGGTCAACAAGCCTATGAAAAAGTCATGCACCCGATATCAAAAACAACTTGCAGGTCAACAATTCTAAAGTGTCTGGAAGAAACGGGTAAATTCATCAGTGAGAAAACGAAAGCGATGCATTCGCAGTTTGTGAAGGCAAGTCGTCATTTTTTCAAGATTTTTGATCATTTTAGTCGCCATTTCAGATGCTTTCCCTTCAATGCGCGATTCCTCCAGTAGTTTTCGTCGTAACTCTTCTTCCATTCAAGCTCGAGCACTGGGATGTGATACGAAACCCGATTGTTGAAGCGATGATTAACATGGTGAGACCTATTCATAAACTTCATAACAGTAACGAATTATATTTTCTCAAGTGAGAAGAAGTTCAGGTTGCGTGCCTATCAACACTTCTCAGTCCTCTCATCGTCCTATTCCACATTGTTCCCTATCGAAGGTTTGATTTCTGAAAGAACATAAGGGATGTAAATGTAATTCAGAGCCACCGTTAGATTGATACATGAGTTATCATCGCTTACAAGTGGGAATCGGGAGATATTGTTGTGAATCTGGTTGCTACTCTTCTTGAACTAATGTAATTTCGTTGACTAAATGTAACGCAACAAAGTCCACACTAGCAAAATTTATCAAGAACTCTTTGAGGAAGTTTCAAAGAACTGATAAAGGATTGATATGGAGATGAATTTCGATCACAGAACAGGCAACTTGTACATGAGTGTGCTCTCATCATAGGCACCGAGCATGTAGTAGATCTCGTAGTCTGATCGCATTGACATGACGAGTCGCTGAAACGAATTTTTTTACAATGTAAAAACTCGGGTCGATGGTCTAGGTCTAACAGGGGGAGTGCCCATAACACTGGTCTAGCTCTTTGACTACGGTGGCCTAGATCGGAGTGATGGCACTCTCCGAACAATTTCTAATACGGCCGTAATCGCCATCCATCCCCGACCACCTGCCCTGCTAGAGAAACTTTTCATTTTGAGCTGATCACTGAGACTCATTTAATTTTTCCCATATTGTCCGGAGAGGTGCAGGAGCACGGAGGTCGTTTAGTCAAAAGCGTTGGTCAGCTTACCCTGAACTCCTGCAGCAGACACATAATCGCGCCCATTCGACTCGCTCTCTTCTCCTCTCCAATATTTCTTCGATAGTGAGCACTCAAGTCTGTCATGATGTCGGTTCGATATCGAGAAGCTAGCTCGAGTAGAGCGTCACTAGCTTCCACGTTCTCTGAACAACAATTCCGTATTGTCTTATGCTCCGTTTCATATTAGAAAAAGACTAGTAATGAATACAAATTTGAAATGCCTTACCAACACTCCAGAGCGCGAGGCCAATCATTGCCAAGAATTCTTCCTCGGTTGGATCAACTGCATGAACTTGCTTCTTCGTTTCAGACACGTTTATTTGGAGAAAGTCGTGAAGTGTTCTGGAAAATGCGCTAAACGTATTCTGAGTGATTTGTTCTTACTTTGCAGCTCCAGGGATGCTGTTTACATTAGGGCAATCGCTGAAGTAGTGCTCGACGTATTCCAAGTACATGCACGTCGTGTATGTTCCGAAGATGCTGAAATCGAAAAACAATTTAAAAAAGTGAACATTAAATATCGTGCTTTGTCGATCGCTTGCCGAATCTCCTCAGCGTTCGCAATTCAGCATCGATGCAGTGGAAGATTTTCTCGTAGTTGCGAATGAGCAGCCACTAAAATATATCTCTATATGTTTCATTGGTGTGGAATTTTTGTTTGTTCACTTTCTCGGCTGGTTTCAGATGTTCAAAGCCAGGGAACGTTGATTGAGCGAAGTTGAAGAGGCCCGGAATCAGAATCTTCGTTGCCTCTTCCATGAATTGATACGTGCAAGGGACGATGGGCTACAGATAATAAAAATTTGATATTTTTCGCCTTATAATCGTGAAATTGTAAGGGAATGACTTGCTTACATAGTTTTCTTCATTTACGTCCCCTGAATTCATTTCAATGCCGCGTAGAGCGAGCTCTGAAGCACATCGGAAATTTGAGAGGACACTGCATAAAAATGTACTTCATAAATCGGAAGTTCGCGCGTTAGCTTACTGATGATTTTCGCGAATTTTATCGATTATCGAGGGGTGAGGAGTTTGCGGTGGAGTCATTCTGAGATGATAAGTTTACAAAGCTCAAAATAAATTTGAAAAAAGAAAATCTCACGCACTCGATATCGATCTGTTGCTGTGGCGAGTGTGACGTGTTCGACGATTTGGCAGAGGTGTCCTCTCCCCAAGCTACTCTCAGCACAGCCTCGAACCTGTTCAATCGACACTTGCGACACCAGAACACGCTCCCTGCAGTAAATTTAACTCAATTTTTATTAGGACTTTTTACAAACTCACGTCCATAGTCCAAACAAGCGAAGCTTCCGTTGACACACTCGAGTTTGTCGGCTTTCTTGTGATTCCGTCTGGAACATACCAGTATTTTGAGAATTAGTGAAATAACCAACTTGTAAAAGACAGCGCACGCTCTGCACGCGTTCATTCCCATGTGCGTGGCCTCCGTTCGTTTACCACAGACGAGACAGTCGACTGGCATCGCTGAGTGAGAAACCATCAGATAACGTAACGTTGGAGTGAGAAATGGAGTGAGAGTAAACTACGAGGGTACGGACCACAACTCAACGAGCAATCGATCTTTGGTACAACAATTTCGGAGACGTTCAGAACTTTCTCAAAGCATATTGAACTAGCAACGAATGCGAATAGTATTCCACCATGGGGGAATATGATAAAACGGAGGAGATCATTGACTAGCAGTCACGCGCACCGCGAGAACCATACACCACTCAGAGTGATCACTCATTGTTGGGTGCAGATGGAAAACAAAAACGAGAAAGGAACGGCGGTGTCTGGGAACATTCCAAGGATCAATGATCGTTCATGGGCAGTGCTTGAAACCCGACTCGAATGGAAGGAGGGGTGTGCATAGAAAAATAGTGGAGCTCGAGATTTATTCTGGTCTCAGTTGGATAAATATGAGAGCTTTTCTTTACAGGCATATTGAATAATACACCAGCGAATCCGTCCAACGTTCTTGATATCCTTTCGAGGTGACCAATCACCGACAAGCATTAGATTTCCAAGAAGATCGACATGTTAGCAGAATCATCATTCTCGATAATGGCTCTGAGAACGAACGGTAACTTATTCGATTGATGGTGTTTTACATTTTGACTTAAAGACATCGCCTCGGTTCGAGGCATTACTATTATTATTTCATCGTTGGGAAACCCCTTCCGTGTTCCAGATGCAATACTTGTGCCTCGCGAAGGTATTCGCGCACAACACGCGTGTGTGCGAATCTGTGCGTCGAAAACAACTTAGGCGACCGAAAACCGCGTTGTTTTGGTCAGGTAAACGGTGCAATGAGTCGGTCAAGTCAGGGACAGTTCATTCTAGTGATGATGAGGAACTACTGAGAATGGGCAAGTGCACTCTCTGCATTCTCGGATGTTTTGATGCAATGGCGATCAGTGATGGACACCCTTTGATTCTTTGAACGAATGAATTTATCAGTTATGTACAACAAATGGTCATAATAAATGAATTCGAGGAACTCCTTATCGAATTCCAAGTGTGTACGTTACGGTTTGGTCATCGAATGTGCCGAGCATGTGATAAATTTCGTAGTCCGACTGTAGATTCATTTCCGCTCTCTGAAAATGAGTCTAATTCTTATGTAAACCGAAATTCAAGAACTCGTCTCAAGGAATCAGCGACATCATGGGTTCCATTTCTACAAAGGCATCTAGAGAGATAACTTACTCTGAACTCCTGCAACAGGCACAACAAAACTCCGATGCGAGCGGTCCCTTTCTCCTTCCCGATGGTTTCTCGATAGTGCGTTGTCAATTCTGTGATGATAGCAGTTCGATACCGCTCGGCGAGTGCGAGTAACTCCTCGCTTGGGTCGATGATCTCTGCAAAAGGACGTCTTCACAAGGAATTACGAGCGTCAGTGTGCCTAGAAAGCATTTTTACAGTGGTATTGACCAGAAGGCAGCACTTTCCCCTTACCGAAACTCCAGAAGGCAAGACCCATCAGAGCGTAAAACTCGTCTTCACTGGGATCCACTTGCAGGATCTGATTTCTCATTGCAGATACGAGATTGTGGAAACTGCCGGTCATGGTTCTGAATTAGCATCATTTTGCCAGCATGGAGAATTCTACACTGACTTTGCAGCTGTTGAAGCATTAGTCCTGTCCGGACAGTCACTAAAGAAGTAATCGATAGATTCCGACGACATGATTGATGTGTAGGACGTGAACAAAAAACTGCAAAATCGATCTTGAAAAGTGAAATGAAGCAAAAACGAACTTGAACGAATCCTTTCCAAATATCCGCAACACTCTAAGAGAAGATTCCAAGCAGTGAAAGCATCGGTAATAGTTGCGAATGAGTAGCCACTGAAGTTCGATTTGATCATTAATTACCTCACTCAGCGTACCTTGTCCGATATCTTCAATACTCGAAATTCAGGAAACATGAAGGGAATAAACTTGAAAAGACCGGCAATTTGGATCTTCTTTCCCTCGTTCATGTATTGATACGTTCCCGGAATGAGCTCCTGAACTCGTGCATATCGGTGATGAATCTCAGAATGTCGAACAAACCAGTTTCTCATCAAACTTTTCGGTTGGATCTACATGAATTCCGCGCAGCTCGAGCTCTGCAACTCGCCGAAACATGGAGAGAGCACTGGAAGCGCCCATTTATTGTATCTTTCTCCCGAAATAATGCATGATCTCACTTGTAGCTAGCTCGAATTCTACCAATCATTGACGCTTTCGACTGCTGTTGTGGGCTTCTGGAAAACAGATAACCATCAGAATCTACGTATCAATTACTCACTTTTCTTCCTCCACTCCTGCTTTCAGGATCGCGTTGAATCGTTCCAGGCGACACTTCCGGCACGAGAACGCGTGTTCTGAGATGATGCATTGCAGGGCTTGTAATTGCGAAATGCATACTTCTGTCATTAACACTTCCCGAGTAGCCGTTGACACACAGCAGCTTCTTGGTTCGATTTCGCCTGCAATTTCTGACCTTAATAGCGAAATTTCGTGAAGGCCACGCAAAGCGCTGTCACTGCCTATTTTCGACGGATGCGTTAGGAGGGTCCATGTAATAGCCCGGTAGACAAATGCAGCAATTTGCCAACAACCAACCGGTAGAAGACAGTGCACGCTCGACAAGCGTCCATTCCCATGTGTGTGACCGAAGTTGGCTTCCCGCATACGAGGCATTTCACGGGCATTCCGAAAAGGAATCTGGATTGATGATTATGCGATCGAATCGAACGAATCAGCAAACGGTGTACTCAATACCATTTTGTGAATGCCCATAAACTAAAAAAAGAATCACTTTTGATAACGATAAACAAAGAGAATGTCATGCGCACTGGTAAAGCAGTGTTCTTTATTCAAATAACATTCAGTAAAACGGCCATGAATTAACAGTGAATCACGTATGATAATGATAAAACGAGGGAATGTCACGGGTATTGGGAATACCGCGTAGTCTATATTCCAGGTAAAACACGCGCGTTAGTGAGTGAGCGAGCATCGGAAAACAACTGGGGAATGAGAGATCAGTGTCCGCTCTGAATGTCCAACAGAGACCAAACGTCGAACAGCCATAGATGAGTGTTTTGTTCTCCTTTCTTGCCCGGTTCTGAAGTACTCCGCGGTGTAAAAGCTCCAGGGAATAGTGGCAAAAATCCACTATTAGTTCGTGCAAGAGAGAGTTACGGTACGCTGAACGTGAAAAACTGGAAATCGAAAATTGTGCTTGAAAAGGGAGATATGACGAAGGGTGAGAGGAACGCTCGTGCTAATGAGTGTGCATCGGAAACGAACGAGAAATCAGTGCCATCTCTGAGTGTCTCTGTCCGGCGACCAAACGTCGAACAGCCATAAATGAGTGTTTTTGTTGTTGTTCTCTTCTGGTTCTGGAGTAACTACCACTTGGCACATGCAAGATACCAGAGTTCTGTAGTGGCAAAATTTGTAGTTTGTGCACCAAGGAGCTAATGCACCCGAGACGTGAAATTCTCGAATTCCGAACTTTTGCTCGAAAACGTAAATGTGACCAAGCGAAGAGATTTAATCCGATTTTTTGATCGTTTCGTTCTTGTGAATCAACAATTGGACAACATCAACATCTGAAACACTTGATCTCGAAATTTTTTTTCGATAAACATGCATAATCTGCCAAACGAATGGACAGATGTTTCAAAAAATCAAGGCACTTTTCACTCTCGCTATTCACTCTGGTTTTCGGCAATATGAAATCCGATTTCGAACCGACACCAACTGAACAGATTCTCCACATCGTTCACCAAATGATGGGATTTGTCGCCATCATTAGTTCCATACCACCGATGGTGTATCTTTTGTCAAAGGTATCTTGTGCCAAAAGAACCTTGACGATCATTTATTTTTTAGGACGCAAAAGCGAAAATTACTCAGTTCCGATGGCTCCTGCTCTCCATTGTGGTGAGTTGATCGCGAGATGACTATCTACTATTCCGGTGAAGTTAAGGTGTCAGGAATGCTGTCAGATATTCAACTGTGCCTCATCCTAGCTCCATTTCCGCTCCTTCCTCATATCGCGTTTTGGTGAGAAACTGGTAGATATTGCGTGAACGACGAGACTTATGAACTGAAATGATTCATTTTGAGGTCCGACAGTGTAGTAATGCGTATTCACCGACGGGCTATTGTCTATCTGACGGTAAGAATCGCAAATTTTTGCATGAGATGCACCTCCATCACAGGCGCTGACTATCTTCATCTTATTTGCCTGGGTAACAACAATGCTATTGGCCTTTCTGTTTCGACTGACTGCAGTGGTGAGACTGGATTGCTATGCACAACTGAATGATTTGCACCAGATAGACAACTCATACCTCAATCGTGTCAAGTATTTCGCGTATTTCTCAATTGCTCTATGCGCTTTCAACAGTTGCATGTCGTAAGATTCGTCAAATCTTTCATTGTTTGAGGATTACATTCAGTTGTGGCGTTATGATTGTCACATATCCATCGCAACCTCGCATTGACGCGTACATAGTCGAAAAAGTACCAGAAATGGAATTCATCCTTGACTCGCCTGGGTTTATCTATTTCACGAAAGTAAGTTCTCTCATCCACCTCATTCCTCGCCTGTGATCTCTGCACCTGAAAGAAGAGTGAGAAAGAGAGTGTTCGTACAAATGAGAGTACATGTTCAAGTTCTCAGTAGAAGCAAATGCACCTGAGCAGATGTTTTGAACTGAGTAGTGCGAACACTTTTGTGTTCCTTCTCTGCCTGATCGATCACACATACGGAGAGTTCTTTTCAGATGGACAAGTTCTACTATGCAATAATTGGAATGACGCACATCCTTGTTGCCGTGCTCTTCTACTGCATTGTATTTCTGGCTATTTTCTTTATAATTAACATGGTTTAATTTAGACAAGAAAAGCTGATAAAATAAGAATTTCAGGCGCTTTTGCGCGTTCGCCATGTTATGAGCGCAAGCACGCGCAAGATGCACTACATGATGATCAAGTCGCTCACATCTCAGGTAATTTTGCTGATTTGCATTCTGGAATGCATTCTGCAATCTCCGGGATTTCCCTATTTCACGAAAGTGAAGGACAAATTCGAAATTAGAGACATCAATGATATTGTCGATTCTTGCCCATTAGATCTGTTGGCTGGTGACCGTAAACTTGTATTGTCTTTTTTGGTAACAGATATCCTCAGATGATCCTACCCCTCTTCTCCATGATAATTCCCATTGGAATCAATGCAATCAGCCTCCGTTTTGGGTCGGACAAGGATAATATTGATCACCAGCGTAAGCTCCTTTGTCTTCCCATAACATAATCAATCAAATATCCAGTGATCGGCCATTTCTGCATCATATTTCCGTCTTTGCACTCAATATTGAACACGCTTTCCATGTTCATGTTCGTTTCGCCGTTCAGGTCACTTTCTTAACATTTTCATTTTGAAATTCGCTCGAAAAATTGCAGGAAATACGTGACCGAGCGAGTGTCCAAAACAAACTCAATTCACAGTCAATCGCGATCAACGAACAATCGAGTCTCAACAGTTGCGTCGTCGATGCGATCCACGATTTGATAAAGACTCAGAAATGAAACGGAAAGCCACGTCGCTCTCTACAGCACTTGTAGTTGATACGAGAGAGTATCATGATCGAACGCTCCCAAGAGATGTAAAACCTCATAATCCGATTTCAGCATCATTTCCTCAGTCTAAAATTCCATATTTATGTGGTGTTAAAATCTCGGAAAAGATGTTGGAAAAGTTGAAAGTAGTGTTTAGGGACTGCAACGATGTTTAGAGATGAACGAAATAAATAACGTGTTTATGTGCAAACGGACGCTCATCCTACACCATTTCGAGTTTTCAACTTAGAATTTCAAAATAAATTCAATACAAAGAGAAAAACAATAAATAATGGAGGTACGAAGTGCGACGCTTTTGAGTTCAAGCGGAGCGCATCGCCGGTCAACGTTTTTATCAAACTATCGCAAACTGAAATGCTTAAATATTGGCGAACACTATCCACGTACAACTTTATGGCTTTTCCACGTTATTTACCGGTGGCGCAACAGCTAAAACACTGCCAACAATACATAAAAATTAGGAAAACGAATAGTGAACTGAATGGGAGCCGTAACTTATGATGGGTTACGGTAGCTCGATGTTTGTAATTCAATATCTCGCAATGGGACAAGCGATTAATTCTCATTTTCTCTCATATGAAGTCAAGCGAGGTTTCAAATTACATATTAAAAAATCTCGAATAATCGCTTGTCCCATTTTGAGATATTCACTAAAACGCAATTTCATAACGTGAAAATGTCGAACTTTGGGGACTTCGCTCTTGAAGGTTTCACTTCCAATCTTTTTTCTGATTTGATAATCATTTTCTGTGCATCGTAATCTATCAATACTGGGCCAATGACGGCGAAACTCGAAAATCTAAAAACACGCATTTTCTTCATGGCCTTGTGCGTCTTGCTCTTGGATTTTGTATGCCTCTTGTCACGTTCAACGTATTTTCCGTATCGTCTTTCATTTATCCCATTTAACAAATAAGAGGTAAACACAATCAAAGTATTTTTAAATTGCAAAACAAAAAAGTTGAAAGAAATTCGGACAAAGATTACGGTAGATTGAAACCAAAAGCGTCGAAGGGTGTACTCAAATATTCGTACTCAAAAATTCCCCGTTGCGGTCCCTAGTAGTGTTAATTTTTCGATGGAAAAGTTGTGAGATTTGAATTCCCGCCTTTTCCGTTTTCGCTTATTTTCCACTTCTCAATGATCCCATCGACTTAAAAATGGATCAGTTCAGTAAAGATGTGATGACAAGTGTTTCGACCAATTTTTGTGTGAATTGGTCCTCGGAGAACTGAGATAGCGAAAAGGCGGGAATTCAAATCTCGCAACTTTTCCAACAACTTTTCCATCTAAAAATTAACACTACTTTCAACTTTTCCAACAACTTTTCCGAGATTTTAACACCACATCAGTCATAAATTGGAACTAGTCTGTACCTTGAACTGTTGCATCATGCACAGTAAATCGCCAATGCGTACAGCTCCCTTCTCCTCTCCAATCGTTCGGCGATAGTGATCAGTCATCGCTGTTGTAATCTCTCGTCGATATCGAGAGGACAGTTCTTCGAGATAATCACTCGTTTGTAAGCCTTCTGAACGAGTATTTTTACAGAAAGAAAAATCATTATCTATAGACTTACCAAAACTCCAGAACGCTAATCCTATCATTGCTAGAAATTCGCCTTCCGTCGGGTCAATTTGATTGGTGATCTTTCTCATTCTCGGAACGCTCTCGAGCCAGCGACTGCGGAAAGTTCTGAAAACGTTTTTGAAGCTCAAACTAGATTCAACTGTTCACTTAGCAGCCGCAGCAGCATTCGACTGATTTGGGCAATCACTGAAGAAGTTGTCGATGTGCTCGAGTGAGATGATAGTTGTGTACGAACCGAACATGATGCTGAATTGAAGATGCAATTAGAGTTCAAATTACGGATAGTCGCTTGTTCATGTGAATACGATAGGATAAGCGAGACGATTAGTCGAATTTCAAGCTTTTCACAATCGGGAGTACTAACTCAAACTTCGTTCCGAATCTTCTCATCGACCTCAGAGCGCCGTCCATCCAAAAGAAGCATCTGTGGTAGTTGCGAATGAGCAGCCACTGGAATGGTGATCCCCTTAATCCAGAAAGCGAGACCTCTTCAATATTACAGAGCAACGAAACTAGATAGGATGAAACGACAATAGGTCACGTACCTTGTCTGAGTTCTGAAGCGATCGGAATTCCGGAAATGTCGAGGAAGCAAACTCGAACAGACCGACGACCAGTGCCTTCATTCCTTCATTCGCAAATCTATAAGTGCTCGGAAGCAACTCCTGAAATGGTCACGGATCGATTCTACTCGAATCTCTAAGTGCTCACATATTGATTTTCGTTTCCTTCTGCTGGATCAAACGGGATCCCACGGAGATTCAGCTCTGTAGATCGTCGAAACGCAGATAATGTTCTCAAAATGATTGCTATGAATGACAACTGGAATGAGTAAAAACGCATACTCATGATTCGTTCGAATCTTATCGATTATTGACTGCCCAGCGATCTTTCGACTTGATTCTCTGAAATACCATATCCAAAAGCAAAACACCGTTCACCCACGCCGAGATCTGCTCGTGTTTCGTGCATGACATTGCCGTTTCGTGAGGCCGTTGCGGAATTGGAGATAATGGTGCGGTTCCCTCAGCAGTGCCCGACCTCACCACAGTTTCAAATCGCTCGATGCGACACTTGCGACAGTTGAACGCGTTATTCTCTGCAATTCAGTATCAGCTGTATTCCTCACTTGCAGGCATACTGCTGTTAGCCATGCAGGTTCGCTTGCCGTATCCACACTTCAGCTTATCGCGGCTTCTGTGATTTCGCCTGAAATGTTCTCATGAAGCGGATACTAAACGGCCAAATAAACTCACTTGTAGAAGACAGTGCACGCTCGGCAAGCATCCATGCCCATGTGCGTGGAGGAAGCAGGCTTACCGCACACGAGGCAATCGAATTTCATCACTGATCTGATTTGAGCGCAAATGTTGAACATCTCAAAGGAATGTAACGTTTATGATCGATCAAGAACAGCGATATTGCCACACGGGCAAGTGGCAATCATACACCGCACTGAATTCACAACACATTGGATAGTGTGTTCGAAAACAACATGAAAGTTCCTCCGCACTTGAATTTTTTCTAAGAGCAATCATCAATGAGCAGCGCATGTTGTTGCTTCTTGGCTTGGAGAAAACTCACAAAATATTGCGTAAGCCAGCCAATGAGATGCTCATGAATTGACGGTCTTAAGAGAGACATTGCAGAAGATTATCACAACCACAACTCATATTACATTTATTATCTCGTGAAAGCAGTATGTAGTGAACCCGCGTGAATATGTGTAATTCTTCATCACATGTTTCATCATCCTCACAGCACGTGCGTACCAGTGAACGCTCACATGATTCACTTCCGACCAAACTCGTTCTCACTGTTGATCACATTAGGCGAGCGTCGTTTCGCATGGTATCTCTCTCTTCTTTTTGATTTCCACTGCTCTCCTCTTCATTTGTCACTGTTTTGTCGAGTGCTCAGCCCAGTGCATTCAATCGATTTCGTCATGTCTCTCTAAAAAGAACCATCTGATTTCTGTCAGACAATGCATTTCAGAACGCGCTAGACGCAGATATCGCAGTTGCGAGCAACATGTCTTCATCCAAGGTGAGTTGCACTTTCAATTTTGAAAAGGCTGTGAAAAATTTCAATCCCTATCCGAATCATCGTTATCCAATCTTCTTTCAGGAACGAGTGAAACTCAACCATTCTTCCAGGGAACTGGAATAGTGTCGAAACTTTCAGAACAGCGCAGTTTACGATCGAACGAAACGCGCGGGCGACAATGCGTACAGAGCAGCCGAAAAGTTCAAGGACACAATCTTTAAAGACGTGAGTACAACTGTGTCTGTGTTCGATCAGCACAACGTTTTGAGAAACTAGATTGCAAGCGAAAATCAGGAAGGAAGGTGCATTTTCGTTTTGTTCCGAAGTATTCGTTCGTTATGGGATGTTTAAGGACTTAAAAAAGCCTAAAAAAAATTGCCAAATATTCTGAAATGTTCGTTCCAGGCGTCTACAGCTCGCAAAGAAGCTAACGCAGCGTCTAACACATGCTTCAGAGATCTCGAGAGGGCCCGTCAACGGGTAAATTCTTGGAATTATCTGACCCAGAACAACCTCTCGGTTTGACAAAAGAGGATGGTGGGGATATAAACGGAAAAAGTGAGTAAACCCTGTACAAGATATCTAAGAAGTCCCAATATTGTATGTATTGTCGCTATCTTGAAAACGCTTTATTCCAGGCACGCGAAGCCTTCGAAAAAGCTCTGATAGCGAACAAGAAAGCTGCGAAAGCTGAAGCGAATTACCTGTGCGCAAGCACAAAAGACGTTATCCTCAAGACGGAAAACGCGGTTGCTCACACTGTGAGTTTGCTGCTTTGTTATCAGTAGCAATCGGCGACAAAACACTGGAAATAGACCTATGTTGAGACCTCTGAAAGTGCAAAAATGAACCTCTTATATGTGTTATTTTTCAGGCCGACACAGTCAAAGACGGAGCGATGGGGTTTGTGCATGGGTTGATCGACTCAGAGGCCGTAAGTAGTCAATTTCCGGTTCCCGCAATAGGAACGAAATTTAGCATTCGTTTCAGGGCAAGGCGGCAAAGCACGCGGTGCACTCAGCTTCAGAAGCCATCGCTAATAAGACCAAGTGATTACTCAGTAGTATTTGCCAATAATATGTATCAAACGTATCGATAAAAAGGAGTGTGGGACCAAATAGTTCCACATCTCCTATGTTTATTTGCAATTGTCAGCCGATCACAATCAAGTGTGCATTATTTGCAACTTGTACGTTAGGGTGTCGTCATCAAAAACGCCGATCATCTTGAAGATCTCGAAATCCGTTCTCATGTTCAGTTCCATTCTCTGCAATTGACATGGTATAGAGATCAATGCAGACAGGTTGAGTGCATTCATAATTAGAGTGCGGAAAGCAAGACTCTCCTCATTCTGCACGCTCTTTAATTTCTCTGAGACAGTGCGTAGAATGTTGAGAGCAGCTCTTGCTTTCCGCACTCTATTCATAATACCATCATGACTCAAGATGTGTGCCTCGAAGCACGTAGGTTCTCAACTATTATAGTGCTTCGGAGTGAGAACGCACCTTTATTTCCTGTATGAGGCACAGAAAAGAGCCAATACGACTTGTGCCTCGCTCCAGTCCGATTGTGCCGCGATATTGCGTCATCAACTCATTGATAATCTCTTTGCGATATCGAGATGCCATGGCGAGTAATTCGTCACTAGCATCGAATGCCTCTGCAAAATTGTGTGAACAGTTAATTAGTGATTGCTTCAGCACTTGTGGAGTTCCCCGGAAGAAACATTGTTTCAAACATTCTAGAAAAAATTTTGCCCTATTCTGGGTTGGTGGTTGGGGTGAGTAGGCATTAAAATAACTCAACAAGTACCGTTGTTTCTGTAAGAAACGAAATTTTACCTATACTCCAGAAAGCAAGACCGATGATCGCAAAGAATTCATCTTCAGTTGGATCGAGGTGGTGGATGAACTGCCAGAAGCCCGGAACCATCTGTTGATAGCAAGAGTGGAGCGTTCTGCAAAATTAAGCGTTGAGCTCAACTAAGACCGATTCTATGCAGAAAAAACTCGACGAATAAACTCGAAAAAGTGGGCACCTTGTAGCAACCGCTGCATGCGTATTGTCAGGGCAATCGACAAAGAACTGATCCATTGTCTCGGGTGACAGAAATGTCGTGTAGGAAAGGAAGCAACTGAATGGAATTGGGTTTGAAGGCAGAATCAAATGAGAGGAACGTACTTGGACGATTCCTTGCCGAATTTTCTCACACTTCTCAATGCCGAATCGAGATTGTGGAATGCCTTCTCGTAGTTTCGAATTAGCAGCCACTAAATACATTTTGTTTCTGAAAATTTTGAAGAATTGCATCACCTTTTCATTGATTTGGAGGGATTGAAACTCAGGAAATGTCGAACTAATGAAACCGACGAGACCAACGATGAGAACTTTCGTGCCTTCGTTCATGCATTGATAGGTGCATGGAGAGAGTCTCTGTAGTGAACTAACGAATTTTTCGATGACATAGTTTGTGTAAACTCACGTATTTTTCACTGTCAACTTCTGATGGACTCATGGTGATCCCGCGAAATGAGAGTTCAGTTGTGAATCGATGCGCAGACAGTGTTCTGGAAAAATGCTTCAGTTTCATGCAACCAACAAAACAAACGAACCTATGATGCGCGCGCATTCTGTCGATGATTGAGTCTCCGATCGTTAGTGGCTTGTTGAAGGAGCTATGAAATATACTAGGCTTGACGTCTTCGATCGCTTTTGAAGCCCCGGGAGAACTTGTCGAAGGTCCTTCACCCCATGCTGATCTCAGAACAGCCTCGAAGCGGTCCAATCGACACTTGCGACACCAGAAGACGCCCCCTGAAGACTTTTGATTATTTTAGAATGTATAATTACCGGAAACGTCTGAAACAATAGAAGGCAACATAGACTTCGACGCACCTCCACACTCAACGCAGGAGTGGTCGCCATTTACGCACAATAGTTTGTTGGCTTTGGCACGGTGCCGCCTGAGAAGTAATCAATTCTCATCGATTTTGAGACAATGCTCATCTCCACCAATGCACGAAAAATGGAATATCTTAAAAAGCTAGGAGAACATACTTGTAAAACACAGCGCATGCTCGGCAAACGTCCAGGCCCATGTGCGTGATGAACGTCGGTTTGCCGCAGATAAGGCAGTTGGCGGGCATAATGTATCTGAAAAAAAATGTAATAATCAGCGATATTCAATTGACAAAAATATGCGAGCGAGGAGAAAACGCGATCGAACCTGAGGACGAGTCAAATGGGAACAATAGAATGTTCAAGTTGTTTCCATCAGAAGGGAACAGAAAACAGCGGTGGACTTTGCCCCGGAGAGGGGAAATACTCACATGAGTACGGAACGAACCCTGCGAACGCACCAAAGTCTGCCCCACACAGCAGGGCAGACTTTGGTTCACTGTTTGAGACCAATAGGAAAAAATCTGGTGAGATTTATTCCTTCGACTCTGATTACTAGCTTTCCTGGTATTTATGTGGACGCATGTAACGAGAAAAAGGAGCTAATGACTCTGGTCTCCATTTCTCGGAACGGCCGACCTCCGGTTCTTTTCTGTTCTGTCTGCATCGTTCCCTATTGTTCACTTTTGTGAATAACTACCCCTCAGACGACCAAACATCGACCATCGGTTGCGTTGTTTTGATCTCAGGTGCGGAAGGGAGGGTGAAACGAGGACATTGCGGGAATTTGTAGAAACGATGAATCACGAAAAGAGATTCTAATCGGACTCAAGAAGACATAACGAGTAATGAGAAATGACAAGGCGAGCTAGAACAGAATTGATGCTCCTTCATCACTTCACATCACTTGCAACCGATAAGTAAGCGTGGTGTCATCGAAGACACCGAGCAGTTGGAAAAGTTGATAATGTGGCTTGATAGTTGTCAGGAGTCTCTGAAAGTGAGTGATTTGTGAAGAAGTGACTCATTTGTGGTTCTTCCCTTCCCCCGGAAGTCAGGTTCCTGCATACCTTCAGCTCTGAAACCACGCACAACATTGCCCCAACACGGCTAGCAGCATTCGTTTCTCCGATGGAGAGGCGATACTGAGCGGTTAGCTCACTGATGATCAGCGTTCGATATCGAGCAGCGAGTGAGAGTAGCCCATCGCCAACTTCGAAAGTTTCTATAACGTTGATCATCAGTTGGTCCCATTCAAGATCGTCGTTACCTAAGCCCCAGAAGGCTAGTCCCAGAAGCGCGAAGAATTCAATTTCGTTTGGTTCGATCTGCTTGAATAGCGTTCGTATTTCTGACACAATTTCTTCGAAGCAGATGTGAAGGTTTCTGAAAATACGACTTTTAGAGCTTTCGATCTCGAATAAGCTCACTTCGACGCTTCATTCGCATTAGATCTGTTCGGGCAATTGACGAAAAACTGTTCGACTAGCTCGTGTGACATGTACGATGTGTAGGAAAAGAAGAAGCTGAGAATCATTCGTGGAATATAAACGGAAATGAAGCTCACTTTGCCGAGTCTTTTGCGAATCTTCGTTTCAGTCTCAGCACGGAGTCTATGCAGTGAAAAATCATCTCGTATTTGCCGACGAGCAGCCACTAATATTCAATAAAAAACTATTGAAATGAATGAATGTTTGCATACCTTTTCATTATTTTGCATTTCGCGAAATTCTGGAAAAGTCGAATTTACAAAAGCGAATAGTCCGTGAACTAGAACTTTTGTGCCTGTGTTCATGTCTCGATAAGTACTCGGAATCATCTCCTGTAAAAATGTTGCTCACCACTGATGATTTCAACGCATATATTCATCAAAACCACTTGCATAGCTATCTTCGTTCGCTTTTATTGAATTCACTGAAATCCCGCTTGAACCCAATTCTCCAACTAGACGGAGTACCGACAGCTTACTAAACGATTTGGTACTGAGAAATATTCTGGCTCTGAACTCACTGATAGTTGGCTCGAATTTTCTCCACAATCGAGTTATCCGAACATCGAAGAGCAATACTTGAAAAAGTTTATATCGCTTTTGACATAAATAACCATCACGACACGTTACGAAAGAGGAGGTCGATTTTTTGTTGCGACGCGTGGACCTATCCCGACCTTTTTTGCGGGCCGTTCCTTGTTACTCACTTGGGAACCGGATTATGAAACTCGACTTTTGTATTATCTCCTCTAGCAGCCTTCAGAACTCTCAAGATGCGATCCAGGCGACACTTGCGACACCAATAGAAGCCTCCTATAACCGTTCACTTTACATAGAACCGTTCACTTCCGCTTTTAGTCGCAAGTCCCGTCGAAAACCCTTACTTCCACAATCCATGCAATTGTTCAGGCCATTGATGCACCGAAACTTGTCTCCCTTTGAACCATGCCGCCTGAATGGGAGTTGCATGTTTGGGATATCAGTTTTATCCTTGAAATCGATGACTCGATCAAAATAAACAGCTAATCCACGACACAAGTGCCTGACAAGGATTAGCATATTCCACTCATTAGGTCCATATCCAATACCGTATCATTCGAATGTTCTCACCCGACGTGAGCCATAACGAACCTGTAGAAGACTGTGCACGCACGGCAGACGTCCAATCCCATGTGCGTGATGGACGTCGGCTTGTCGCAGACGAGACAGTTGACAGTTGACATGATAACTTAGTTGCTGAAGAGAACAACGAAGTGTTTCAAATTCTGATCGAGAAAAATTAATGCCAAAAGTCATAGTTTCGAGTGCTTCTTAACAGGAATTTTCATGCAGAAACAAGAGAGTAGAAAAAGGGCACGCAAAACAAGGCACTCTTTCCTAGTTGCGAACAACGATCGTGTATTCCTGTGATCGATTTTCGAATACATCATCGCATACTGATCATATTTCAACCAGATCGAATGTTGTTCTGTTATCATTTACTGAGGAACTGTTAAATATGATCTTTCCAGCACAACATAGCACAATCCGTGAAAGAACGCGTTGCCATTCTTACTATGTGATGTTTGATTCATTCCTGCCGGTCGAAAAGTCCGGGACAGTGAGATTCTGCGCCGACAAAGAACGACTGTATGCTGACGCGATAAGGGAATCAAGGAAAAATGTGATGGTCTCTCTCGTTCCCACGCTCTCTCGCTTTGTCTGACCGGCGAGAGAGCATAGCGAAATTAGAGACGGTTGCAGGGGATCTTTCCGCTCATTTTGCATGCTCATTTTGGACCAATTCCAAAGTGGACAACCTCAATTTTCTTTTTATCATAACAGGACCAGATGTCTGTCACACACATCTACCTTGTGCCCAATTCGTGTAATACTGTTCATGACTAGTCGATCAACAACCACGCGCACCTGTTACTGTCTGTTGATCCCAGTCAGATGAAAGTGGTGGTCAACGAACTTTATGAAACGCCGGAAAGGCACAACGCACAAATATCATTTATCTCCATAGGACTCAGACAAATATCACGTTCTCAGGCGATAAACTCAGAGCTGCAGCCTATACGTCAATGTTCCATCATCGAAAGCGCCCAGCAATCGGTAGATCTCGAAATCAGACCGCAGGTTCAGCTCGAGTCTCTGAAAACATGGATGATATTACTGATTGTCTTTTTTGAGTTTGGGCGGTGAAATGAGAAGAGTAAGGAGTAGAGTGCGGAGAGAAAGAGCTTGGGGAAGCATAAAATCGCTTGTAAAATCAAAGGCTTGATAGTCATGTCAGTGTATTTAGGAATAATGTGTTAGGTTATACTAGTGGCTCAATTGAAACTTGAATTTGAGTAGGTATCATGTCTTATTTGCATATTAGAGCCGTAAATCTACAAAATCTTGAAAAATCGCAGACTGTTCCGGAAGAGTAGTGAATAACTCGGGAGAATGTGAACATTTTGCCCCGTTCAAAAAGGGAAAATGTTCCAGAATGGTTTTGGAATTGATTGGAATCAACTCTTCCCTAGGTTTCCAAACTCATTCGCGCGAAACGACCGCTCAAAGATTTCAGAAAATGTCAAAATTACTCTTCCTCTCCGCACTCTAGTAAGGAGGTCAGTACGATACTAGTTAGTGCAGGAAATTCAATAATTAACATTTGAATTACCCGAATTTCCTGAATTAAACACGACAGAGATCCCACGCGACTCGCCCCCTTCTCTTCTCCGATCGATCGACGATAATTCACCATCAACTCATTGATGATCAGAGTTCGATATCGAGAAGCCATAGACAGTAATGCATCACTGGCATCGAAAGTCTCTGCAACAACTCATTCCGCATTCATTGACTGAAGAGTGTCTACCCACCATCCACTCCGGCCACCAACCCGTTAAACAATCCAATATATAAAGTGGGTGAAGCATACCCGTTCTTCCGGGGGGAAAATGCCCGAATGCCTACCTACACTCCAGAACGCGAGGCCCATGAGCGCGTAGAACTCGTCTTCAACGGGCTCAAGTCGGCGGAACAAGAGCCATAGAGTGGGGATGATCTCTTGAAGCCATGCGTAGAGTGTTCTGTAAGAGAGTGCATTCGAATATGAACTTGGAATATGAGCTTGTCCAGCATGCTTTTCCCACTTTTCTGGCATTCTTACAGTCCCTATCTCTCACCTTGCGGCACTTTCAATCTGCGAGTTATCCGGACAGTCGGTAAAGAAGTGGTGCACGTTCTCAGGAGAGAGGTAGCTAGCATATGAAGAGTAGAAACTGGAAAAAAAGTTTATTCAGTTGACTTAAAGAAATAGATTTGTTAGAAATCTCACTTGAACGACTCTTTTCCAAATCTTCTCTCAGTTCTAAAGGCAGAGTCGATACAGTGAAACAACTTCTCGTAGTTGCGGATGAGCAGCCACTGAAATCCCGAATCATCATTAGTCCCTACCTGGGTTGGGCGAAAATCCTACGGTCTCTCGCTTTTCCACGCTCTCTCGTTTTGTTTGACTGGCGAGAGAGCGTTGCGAAATCTGAGACCATAATATTTTCACCCAACCCAGGTCTCTACACGCAGCGACATTCACCTTCTCACCACTATCAAGTGTCTGAAATTCAGGAAAAGTCGATTCAATGAAGCGAAATAGTCCGATGACTAGCTGCTTGACGCTCGAATTCATCAACTGATACGTGCCCGGAATAAGTGTCTGTAGTAAATCAAATATTATAATTAACGCTTTTCGAGAGAGAGAGAGAGAGAGAGAGAGAGAGAGAGAGAGAGAGACTAACGTAGTTCTCCTCATTTGTATGGCTCGGATTCGTAGAGATTCCAGGAAGTTTGAGCTCTTCCGATAAGCGAAACATGGACAGGGAGCTAAATAAACATTTGTTTGAATACACTAAGCGACGTTACCGGTGGTTCACACGAATTCTATCGATCACTGAGCAAGTTTGCTGATGATTGCTGGAAGACCAGGTTGATTTCAAACAACATTTTCAGGAAGGAATCTTTCGTAATCTGCAGCTCACCGTTCGTTCATCATGCTGTCAGGCACTGCCTCTCCTCGAGAAGCTACTAACACTGACTCAAGACGATCGAGTCGGCACTTGCGACACCAAAACACGTTCCCTGAAATGGTTTTCGTGCGTTTAGCTTGTTATTCACTGAGCAGTGCTTCTGTACTTTCTGGTCTCTGGCGCTTTAATCGATAGCTGATCAGGTAAGCCACAGTCAAACATACGTCCATAGGTGAGGCAAGCGCCTGTTTCGATCACGCATCGAAGAGTACTTGACTTTGCGTGATAGCGCCTGGAAGAACATAATTGATAAGATCCAGGAGAACATTAAGCTAACTTGTAGAACACAGTGCACGCTCGACAGATATTCACTCCCATGTGCATGACTGAAGTCGGCTTGTCGCAGACAAGACACTTCACGAGCATTCCTAAAAACGAAAATCTGTAATGAACGGTGAAAGAACTGTGCATCCTCAAACGAAAGAATCAACAACTGGTTATTCGAGTAAACGTCTTGAAGTATATGGCGAAAACACAACGAACTAGAATAATACAATCGTTTTTCCACACACCAACGATCACAATAACAGAAAATGGAGCAAAGGATAAGAGCATAGCACAGCTACATTCCTTCAGTATTCGGCGCCTACTAGACCACAACGGAACTCTTAGATGACATGGTTGCTTGTTTGGCAGGATATTTACATTTACTGAACGCAATAATAACTTGTCTCTGTATGGGCACGCAAAATTGTGTAACCGTGTGTTCATGGGAATGTCGTGTTGTTTTTCGGTGGTCGAGTGAGAACGGGAGTGCACTTGTCCCACAGTATATCACGTTTTCGTCTTTGGTTCCGTACCGTAACAAACAACACAATCTGACAACTCCAAAATTCAGAGGGTTATTCCGAGCTGCCCACTCAAATCAGGAATTGCGGTCTTTGGAAAGGAGGAATTGGAACTGATGCGATGGTAGTCTGTCTTGCAGAAAACAAGGATGATATTGCGAGGATAGATCGGAGATCCGGCGAAGCATCTTTCTACATTCATAGCATCATTCGGCGCTCTTGCACATTCCAGGACAAAATCCCCAAAACTTCTTTCTTCACAGACCACCAACCCAGCGGGAATCCACTTTGTTTAGGAAATCACTGAAACTCATTTCATTTTCACCATATCGCCCGGGAGAGTGCAGAAGCGCAGCCCACTCAAATCCGGAAGTATGAATTAGGAGAAACAGGAAAGGGAACTGCTACGATGACATTAGCCTGGGATTTGCAGTAAACATGGATGATATTGCGAGGATAGATCAGAGATCCGTCGAAGCATCTTTCCACATTCATAACATCATTCGCACAACTCGTAGATGCTCAAATAGGCTGTTTACAGAGGCGGCTCTCAACCTTTTCCAGGTGAATGATAATAGTATCGATGTACTAACATAAGCCGCTTGAACTTTTTCGCGAATGGCACTAGTTGGCAAGGATGATAATAGTAATTCATTTCACCATTTCTGAAGATTCGCAGCAATGAGCGAGATGCGCATCTGGATCCCGCCATCATTTCACTACGTATGGGTTCAAACCTATTATTTTATTCAACGACTAACCTTCAGTTGAGTGCCTACATCACAGGCATTGTATCCCTTACGGCCAATACTTTTCTAATATTTGTTATTATAACAACCGAAGCGCAAAAGGTGAAACCCCGGGGCTACTCAAAAGGGAACGACCGAACTCAGATAGGAAAATATCGATATTTATTACTTGCCTTTGCTATCTGCGACATTATCATATCGATAGTGAACCCGCTTCTGGTCCCGGTATGCATGTATTTTATCAGTTAAAAAAAAGTCATTATCCCAGGCCATAATATCGACCAGCTTTGGCTACATTTTCTTCGGTTTTCGAGTGTTCGAGATGGACCGAACTGTTGCCTCTGCGCTCTACATTCTGTGGCTAGGTTAGATTAGCGAACTGAGCGTATGAAATTCGAAAATTCAGGATTTTACTACGATTCCTTCCTTCTGCTGGGGTTCCATTTCGTGTATCGATACGTTTCAGTGTGTAGGTAACGCCTGTGTGATAGCCCAAGGGACATTATAAAATACGAGTTTGCAGCCCATCATCCCTCCAGCAATATAGAGATCGACCACTTCGTTTCTGGGGACCGATAGGGCTCATTGCAACTGTTCTCTACACGACCGTCACCCTATTCGTCTGTATCTCTTTGTGAGTCCATCATAGTTGTTCGCATGACTAGTTTCGTCTTCAGCATGCAGGATCGCTCTTCACTCGACCTTTTCGCCCCATTCATGCAGCAGTTCTATCAACTAGACCTCAGATCGCCTGACGAACCGCAATACGTTGCACTTCTGTTTTACGTTCGTTGCGTTTCAGAAAGTCCCGCTCATTCATCTGTTTCAGGACACGCGAAGTGGTTCATGCGTTGTGAGAACGTACGCATACACTGCGATTGTCGTAAGTTTCATCTCCTCATTTCGAATTCAAACAATCATTAGTAGATTGCAATCTGCTCATCCATTGTTGCCCTAGTCTTCTTTTGCTCGTTCCAAATAATCGCGAGGATGCGGAAATACGCGTAAGCTCTCTTGGTTACGCCATCTCATACAAGCAGGCAGAGGCAAAAAAATGATCATGAGAGCAAGCGAATATATTTTGCAGTGATAACGTGAGTGCAGCCTCTCGGGCGCTGCAGCTGCAGCTGTTCCGCGCACTGATCAGCCAGGTGAAATGAACAATTGCAGCAAATGATTTCTATGAAACAGTGAAACGAGCCGGACTTTCATAATGCATTTTGCAAAGACGTAGTTCCTTCAGTTTATCGTTCCATTCGTGTTCGCCTACACTCCTCTCTTCGCTATCCACGCTGCTCCCGCGACTGGTTTGCCATTCGAAGCACATAATTCTGATACCTACAATCCATTTGTCTCAGTTCATCAATTTGGTTTCTCGTTATAACACGGTTTTCGAACTAATTCGTTTATTTCAAGGCATCAATCTCGATGGAATGGGCACGATCTTCTTCATCTGCACTGCTTTCTTCCCTGCCATCGACCCATTTCTCGTCATTATTTTCATCAGATCGTAAGCCAGTTTGTCCCGGAAAAAAATGATGGTCATTCAGATATCGCGAGCGTGCTTCGGCAGTGTTTCGGTGGCTGATGTACAGCTCGAAGACAAACATCGTGCAACCGCATACGACCATTGCCTCCACAAGCGCTGGTGGATAGCTGCTTAGTGTGTTTATTGAGTGAATCGAAGATAACCTGAACTCATCAACCATTTATCACTCACTTGTACAGTTCGTAATCACAATCTAAAAGGCTTTCATGATATTCCGCCGCATCAGACCCGTAATGCCCTCTCAATCTGTGGTGATGTCTGCTCGAGAAGGATAATCTCAATAAAGGTCTTCGAAATGCTTACACTGCTGAAGCGAGTGCGATCTGAGTACTTTCACAGTTCGAGTACCGCAAAATCTGCAGACAAGACGTCTCGTTGTATAGTACAGTTTGGTTGATCATTACGGAATACAGCTATGAACTACACGCTTATCTCTCGGACAATCGCATCATAGTTGGTACTCTGCTCACTTGCTCTCTCTCTCTCTCTCTCTCTCTCTCTCGCAATCGGCGCAGGGAGACTATAGCTGGGTGTGCACAGGTGAGAGTTTGTTGTGAGACGAGAGGAGCTGGACGGCGCGAGAAACGGGCGAGATAGCGCGCAAAAGCGAGAGACCGGTCGACGCGCCAACCAACGTTACACATACACACACTCACACGGCGGAAAAGAGCACCTACTTCCACCTTGTTTTTGCTCTCGAATTCCGGCGCGAAATGGAGTTCGACATGGAGGAGGTCGAGGATCCATCGGAAAGGGTTTGTCTGGTATGCTCGACTCCAATCACCGCGATGCATTTCGGCATGGATACGTGCAGGTTTGTTCTCGTTTTTCCATTATTCACGGTCAACACTCGTTCCACCCGTTCCTGAGCGGAGATCCAAAAGTTGGTGGTCGATGAGCATAAGTGGAAATAGCATGGAGGCCGAGGAAGGCGTCTTGAGTTGAATTTAAAGTCGCCTCAAGAACATTACTATTCCAGGGCCTGTTCCTCTTTCTTCAAACGTGTCCGGCTGTCGGGGAAGACGTACAACTGCCGGAAGGGCGACGGCAAGTGCGCGATTACGAGTGGTCAGTCGCGATCATATTCAACGATTTCCCTTCTGTCATGATCTGTACTTGGTCTACCGAGAATTTTAGGTTTGAAAACTGAAAAGTGCAGGTTTTCAGGTGGCAAGTTCACCTGTCGGCAATGCCGCTTCGAGAAATGTCTGGCGGTGGGGCTGTCGTACGATGGACCCTTGAGAGTAAACAAAAGGCCGACGAACGAAAGCCCGGTGTGTGTTCATGTATTTGCCTAAGGAATTTTGAACAATAATATTTCACGAAAAATACTTTTTATTTAACAATTTTTTAGGACCCAATCGACCCCATCAACGTTCCTTCCTCCTCCACTGAGTCCTTCCTAGACAGGATCGGAAGGGAGTTCAAGTACTTTTTCTATGAAACATTGCACTGACACTATTCGTAGCGGGTTCGTCTGGTAGTGGGGATTATCTCTGGGCTGAACGACGAGATGTCTATCCAACGGTGCAGATTGTGTCAAAGGACGGGCATAGGACGCCTCGCTGAGAGGAGACCATGACCAAAGCCTGTTGCAGCGCTTCAATCGAGCGGCGGCGCGTCCAGGAACGAATTTTCCTTCAGGAAAGCCCTGAAACGGCGCGAGTGCCGCACCCGAGTGAGGTATTTTGCACATTCCTATACTTAAGATGGCCCGACTTTTCATGAAATGTACGTGACAAGCTACGATGTGACGCTGAAAACGTACGACTACACAATCACGGAAACGTGGGCGTTCTTCAAGGCGGTCTTCCCCAACCTGCAGGCGCTTTCTCTGGATGAGCAGGTTGGTTTGTTGATGCACTCTTCATAAATTCTGGACTGCATGAATCAAGATGTTTCACCGAGAACACCCTAGCGCTGGTCGTTTGTTCATCACGGAACTTCTGTTTTGCAAAGTCTAGTTCGCAAAACAATGGTAATAGGATTGAGCAGAGTAGCATGGAACTGCAGGAGGAGCGAAGCCTATGGAAATCTTCCTCTGTAGATGTGATTCACACGAACAAGATTGACCAAGGGCAGAGGTGTCGAATACGAGACGAACCCATTCCAGAGACACCTCTTCTCCCTGTACCTGCCCAAGTTCAGCGTGATGGAGGCGCACTTTCGCACGAGGAAGATATGGGGAAGCGTGGGAGATTAGTGAGTTTACTAACGTTCTAAGCGAATTCCCAGTTGTACAGTAGGTTACTGCTACAAGCTTCGCAAAAAATGAGTGATTAGTAAGTGACGAATTGATTTTGAGTGACTATTCATTATTTCTCAAGTACCTCTGAAGCATGGCTCTGTTGGACTGTAGAACTAAGCTTGCTCATTACTCTAGTCATGTCGGAGAGAACTTGGGAATGCAGATGATTCATCGCGGAAACATTGCATCATGTGTGCATCGATAGTTCGTAGTGTATGATCGGAAGGAGTATGATTTGTTCATGGAGTGCATTTTCAGTTTGATGTCCTCTGTGCTCATCTGCGCTGACTTGCGAAATCCGGACAGTTGGGTGGGCAAGAACGATGGAGGAGAGAATCGGCCGACGCTGATACAGTAAGTGTTTCCTATTCTGGAGATTGATAGGCTACCAATTTGAGAATGAAACTGCTTAGTTATTGTTACAATCATGATCCATGATTCGGTAAAAGTTCCGTCATGTTTTCCATGATCATCAGTGGCTATTCTTATCATCGGCCGAAGCTGATAAAGCCATGCTGTCTGGTCACCATATCTGTTATGTAAATGAGAAGCTGATGCTTACTCCTCTATTTACTAGCCAATCGCTAGTTACGCCTGTTCCCCATGAGAGCATAAATGCCACTGTCAGCATCAGCTTGCATTTGCAGCTAGAAAGAGCTTGAATTGGCATGAATTGCCAACGTAATTGCAAATCTTTTTAATTATGAGGCCACGAGAGGGATTTGACAGCAGTTGAACGAAATAAGTAAATGAAGTATTTCAGATCGATCGCCGCGTACACTCAGGAGCAGTGTGCACTGATTGTGCCCTTGATGAACCGAGCTCAGCTCACGAACAAGGAGTTCCACGCCTCTCTGGCACTGCTGCTCTGCGATATCAGTGAGTGAATTGCAATCAAATGTCTCACACTGCGCAGACTGAAATCGAGGTAACGCTTTTTAAAAAATCAAGAAATCAACGAAACGGCTTCGATAGCACCATTACAGCCTAGTGTTCTAGCAAAGCGTGGGTCATAAAATTGATATTTTTCAGGCGACGTCGATGGCATCCCGGACAACTACGCCGCTCTCCTGGACGAGATTCAAGTCGAGGCACTGGAGGAATTGCAGCGATACTACAAGCACGAGATGGGGCTGAGCGATTTCTCAACGAGACTGGGCAACCTGATGACGCTGAACCATGCAGTGAGGGTGAGTCCACTCTGCAAACTGCATCACCGCAACAAATCTCATCTTTGAATGTTTTCTGACGCTTGTGAAGTTCCCCGGAAGAATGGGTCTAACACACGTTTGACGGTCGGGGTCGGACAACGGCTAGACAATCTTCCGCTGAACACCACAAGTTCCACTGTTTGCCAGAGCAAATTTAGCAAAGCCAGAACAAATTTATAACTAGTATTGGTGCAGGAAAGCGCGGCGCTCTTCCAAGAGTTCTTCCGGACGCAAGTCGCCCTCTTCGATCTGTACACAGCACAAGAGATGTTCAAGGAGTTGTTTCTCTGAGATTCCATAAATAATGTGTCCATAAATGTGTTTACTGCATCATTCCATGACGTATGCGCATTATAAATATCTCGCTAGACAGAAAAGATGGGAAACCACCAACCATTCTCTGGTTGGCACTTCTTTAGTTGTGTTGCACTCCTTCCTAATGAGCTTTTTTTTCAACTGCGTGGTTGGTGGCCAGGGATGGATAACACGCTTCCAGAGAACTAGAGAAGTACCAACCCATTCACGTGTAACTGTGCATGTAGTGTGCCGAACATGTGCGCATGTTTGCCGATCGATGGAGGGTGACGGGTGATAGATTGGGAGGGAAGGTAAGAGGAAAAGGTCGCGCGCGAGATTACGCCTGGTCGTTTCTTGGTAAGTTATGAATAGTGAGGACAAAGTCTGCCTGGTTTGCTCGACACCCAACAACTCGCTGCACTTCGGTGTGGAGGTTTGCAGGTGATTTGCATTTTTGATTTCAGTGGTCGTTCGATGTTGTCAAGGAATAGTCGGCACTTTTTGGGTTCATTTGAAATTGTGTGTCGCTCATTCTATAAAATTTTATACATAGATTTCCCTAAGTAGGATTGGTGGTTAGGGATGGAGGAGACTGGATGCTGCTCCGGTGAACTCCACAATTACGGAATAGTTCAGGGCATGTTCATCGTTCTTCAAGCGCATTACGCTCTCGGGTCGTCGTCTACCGTGTAGGAGAGGAGACCGGAATTGCGAGGTCAATCGAGGTAACCTTTTTCAACTTTGCTCTCGGTCGATTATGGACCAACGGCGGTGGTACTAAAATTCTGCGTTGGCAAACATTGTACTCGTGTAGCACACCATGTGCTTATTCCAGTGGAAAATACGACCTGTCGACGCTGTCGCTACGAGAAATGCCTCGCGGTTGGAATAGTGTACAACGGACCGCTGAGAAGCAACAAGAAGTGTGATACCGAGGCAAACAATGTATCGAATTCAAAGAATTTTGGTGTAATCTGCTTTTGCAGTTGCAGAAACCTTGCCCAGTTCAACCGTCCACTTCTAAGTGTGACTCACTTCTCGAACGCATCGGAAGGGAGTATGAGTAAGAATAGCATTGTTGGGTTTTCAATGAATAGGAAATAACAGAATCAACATTGCGAATCGACGAGAAAAGGAGACTGCACTGCTGCGAACTTGCAAGGATGCGAAGCGACTTCCCCACCCTATTCACGTATGTTCATGGGGCCCTATGTCGGATGAGAACATTCGGATGAAAACTAGTGCAGTATGCATTCCAGTAGGTTTTCAGAATGTTCTCATCCGACCTAGTTCCTTCTTGGGAGTTACGAAATTGCAAATTGGATACCTCAACACAGGAAATATACGAGTGCACAGCGGACATTGTGGTAATCACCATGCACTTTGCCATTGATGAGATATGGACTCTCTTTCATCGAATCTTTCCGTGCCTTAGCGAAGTTCCATTTCAAGAACAGGTCTATTTTGGTCCAATTTACTAATACGCACCATGTTTCAGATCGAACTTTACCGCTTTTATCTGCCTAATTTCACGATGATCGATTCCTATTTGCGCACTTGGAAGGTGTGGGGAGTGTTCGACAAATTGTGAGCAGCCCATGCTCATAAGCTTTTCGAAAACGAGACTATAGAGTCGATTTGATCCGACATTGGTGCAATTCCAGCTCAATGTGCTCCGTGATGGTGTGCATCGATCTCGAATCGCCGGATCTCTGGATTCGCGCGGAAGAAGGCGGTTGCAATAGACGGACACTTATTGAGTGAGTTCAGTTCATCACCTGTTTTTTCGCGAAAGAGAAGGCAGCGCGCGCTCTACCTACGGGCAGATTACGAACCTCCTGAGGACGTTTCGCTGGCTGTTAGTCAATGCTTTTGCAGTTCAACCATCGTTTACGTTCGTGACCAAATGTCGGTGATTGTTCCATCTCTGACGAAGGCTCGGTTGACGGAGAAAGAAGTCTACGCACTATTCGCCTTAATGCTGTGCGATACTGGTGAGCAACAATGCACTGCACTCAAACATAATAGTACTATGTCGGATGAGAATCGTCGGATGAGATCCGACTGGATGAGAACCATTTATATATTCCGGAGTTACGTAACTCTTATCTCTCGCTCTCATTAGGTGCTCATCCAGTAGGTTCTCATCCGACCTAATTCCTTTGTGATTGAACCGGCTTCAGACACGAAGTTGGAAGTGTCCGAGCACCTCCTTTCGCTGATGGATGATCTGCGTGATGAGATTCTGAGCGATCTGCAAGCGTATTATCGAGAGGAATTGGGGTTGAATGACTACTCGACTCGACTGGGCAACCTCATGACCGTGTGCCATGCAGTCAGAGTAAGCTGGGACGTGTTTGGAAAAGTGAGAAAATGGTAATTTCAGGAATGTGGATCGCACTTCCGGTCGTTCTTCCGCATGCAAGTCACGCTGTTCGATCTTTGGAGTGCGGAAACACAGCTGAAGGAACTCCTCCTCTGAACAAAATGTACTCTTCGCTACAAGCACTTTCGAGCGATGCTTGATAAATATGCAATAATTCTGATTTTTTTCCGAAATTTTGTAAAGGAAACAGTGACACACGGGCAGCATGAACAAGTGAAAGAATATGCCATCGATGCCTCTAAAGTTCGGGCAGTGAACTAGCATTGTATACCTTCATGTGCCTGTACCTCAGCACACCGAATGAGCCATTTATGTGCCTCTCCCCTCTGTTTGTCGCTTGATAAAATCGACACTGATATGCGATTAGGGAGATGGGAGTGAGGAGGGAAAGCGCGCGGTAATCTTCCCCATTTGTGCCTAACGTTACTATTCACCATGAACTCAACGGACAGAATCTGTCTGGTCTGCTCTGGCCCTACCAATGCTCTGCACTTCGGGTTGGAGGTGTGCAGGTGGGCGTTCTTTTTGTTTCGTATTATGAGCTCTTCTAAGAACTAACGCCTTTTCATTCATTATCTCAATATTTGAGAGTAAAAAACAAGAATTTCAGAGCGTGCGCCTCTTTCTTCCGACGTGCGGTCAACTCAAGCCGTCGTTATCCATGCAGGCAGATTGAGAGGAACTGCGTCGTCAGTCGAGGTGAGCGTTTTCGATCCTTAGGGAGTTCACTGGAAGAGCGCCCACCATCCCCTAGATCCAGCTCTCCATTATCTAATTTTGTGTGAAACATAACCATTCTTCCGGGGACTTCCAGACGGTCCAGTTTTCTTCTTACCATTACCCAGTCGCGCAAGCTTTCAGAAAAGTTGTCCTGTCGCCGGTGTCGCTACGACAAGTGCCTTGCTGTGGGGATGGTGATTACTGCGCCACAGAGAAGCATCGAGCATGATGTTGTCAAGGTCAGTTCTCGTGGAATTTTGGAAAATGTTAACGGAATTGCGCTCAGAAGCCTCACTTTGATACGCTGTCGTTCACTCCTTCAAAATCGACTGGCTACACAATCCTCGATCGGATCGGGCGCGAATACGAGTGAGTTTTTATTTGCAATGCTGTTGAACTTTTCGGGCAAGTCACTATATGGACTGATCTCATTTTAACGAAAACTAGAATTTCAGAGTCGGCCTGGCAAATCGATCGAAAAGAGAGCTGGGAATACTGCGAATGTGCAGAGAAGCAAGGCGCGTTCCTCATCCTACTCGAGTACGCACACTATTTATTGAAAACATTCTTTGTTTGCTTATTTCTGGGGATGAATAACATTGAAACCGGCAGTTTTGGTGGCAGCTCAATTCGAGCAGCCGTAATTTGATGAGGTATCATTTCGGGAAATCTCCGATAGAACTGACCTCGGGATTGCCTAACAATAAAAAATCGCAAAATTTATGCTTTCAGGAAATTTATACGGGCACTGCAGATTTCGTCATGCGTGTGTTACCGCATAATTTCGACGATACGTGGGATTTATGTCTCAACATTTTCCCTTCACTCCGTTCATTGTCAATGCATGAGCAGGTTCACTCTTCTCTTAGACAATCTCTATCGCTGGTACTTCAGATGGAGATCTACCGATCTTATCATACTGATTTCACAATACTCGACTCGTTCATTTGTTCATGGAGGGTGTGGGGGACATTTGGCGACTAGTGAGGAATCTTTACAATCAGATGATCGAAAATCGTTTTCCAGTTTCATGTTTTCACGATCGATGTGCCTTGACTTGCGTAAACCTGATAGTTGGTTCGCGCCGAATGAGGGTGGTGCGAACAGAGATGCACTTGTGAGGCGAGAACATTTATTTTACGACTTTCTAAGAAGATAATTCGATGAACTGTGATATTTAAGTTCCATGCAAATGTGCAGTCGTGAACAAATGGAAGTAACAGTGCCTTCGCTGAAGAAAGCTCAACTGAAAGATCAAGAAATGCACGCACTTTTCGCGTTGTTGCTTTGCGAGATCGGTATGATTTTGGTGGTTGTTGTTGTTGTCAATCCTCTGTACTGTACATTGCAGACTTGAAGCCGGATGCTTCGAATCGAATAGTCTCTTTGCTAGACTCGATTCGGCATGAAACCATGCGTGATCTGCAGAGATTCTACAGAGAAGAGATGGGGCTGGCCAATTTCTCCGTTCGACTTGGCAATCTCATGACGATTTGCCATGCTCTCAAGGTACGCTGGGTATGTGTTATTAGGGCACGAACTGAAGAACATTTATCATGTCGTCCATGAAATGTAGCGTCCATCGTCTACATCTGACATCCCTTGTTTTGAATGAGATGATCATGGATAAACAGCTTGTCTTTCAGGAATGTAGTTTGCTCTTCGTCAAAGCTTTCCGAATGCAAGTGACTCTATTCGATATCTGGTCGACGCAAACTCAACTGATCGAACTGCTTCTCTAATATCCTCCAATGTGCTCGTTCACTTACGAATAAATTGATTTAAACCTCCTCAGCGGAATTGCGGAACTTGTGCACAAGTTGAGTCGGTGACGACCTTGGTGGAACGCAACCTATCGAGAATCCAACCTAACCTCATCTGAGCGTTAACACCTCGTTTGAAATGATAATTATTATTACTGTTGTGTAGGTGAGGTGAATGCTCACGTGGAGCTATCGATGTGTGCTCGGAATGTGCCGATCTTGAGCGTTTGTGTGCGTGAATCGATTCGCGGGCGATCAGCATTGAGAGAGAAGCAGAGAAAGAGCGCGCTCCCGCGCGATTCGTCATTGCTTTCGTGTTACCGACATGGGCACCGATGACAAGCGCTGTCTGGTCTGTTCGACGCCCAACAACTCGATACACTTTGGCATTGAGGCCTGCAGGTACTTCGCGTTTTCCAGAACCATTGAAAAATTATCGAAATATATGACAAAAATTAGAGCATGTGCTTCCTCACGAGGGCTCATGCGCGCCGCCGCCATACAATGCAAATGGGCAGAGAGCGGCCGAAGAGAGAGTGCGAGAGGCAGCTCCTCTCCCTCTCCCTCTCCCGCCTGTCTATCACCCGGCGCGTCTAGAGCGCACCCTCTTGCTTACCCTCCGACTTATGATGAGCAGGGTGGAGAGAGCTCCCCCCGCTGATTTCCCAAACGGATTGGAAACTACGGTATGGGTGATGCCCGCGAAGGGACGTTTGAATGGGATTTCGCTGTCCGTCATTTTGTCCACCCCATGAGCCCCCGTGTTCCTTCTACAAGCGATCGAAGCTGTCGGGGCATAACTTCCCGTGTCGTTCGTACGTCTGTGAGGTAACAAGAGGTATCTGCACTTTTTCTGAACTGTGAATATAATGTTCGCACCCAGACGATAAATTCATCTGCCGACGCTGTCGCTATGATAAATGCGAGGCGGTTGGAATGGTGTACGATGGACCCCTGAGACCACGCAAGAAGGATGCGGAACACTGTCAGGCGGATCTTCCATCAACCTCTGTTAGTTGCCCTTTGTTGGATCGGATTGGGCGTGAGTTTGAGTGAGTTTGAGACAATTTTGTCCGAAATCTTGCCTCCTTCTCAGTATCTGCGAGGCAAATCGCCAAGAGAGGGAACTGGCTGTGGTCAGAAAAATCCCGAACACGAAACGTTTTCCTCATCCCACTCGAGTTCGTTCATGCAATATGTATGTCTCATATTTAGACTACTTCTAGGAAGTCTACTTGGGGTCAACAAGTGTCGTGATTGGCATAGTTCCCATTGTAATCGAGGAGACATGGACCTTCTTTCGAAAATCATTTCCATCTCTTCTCGAATTGCCTTTGCACTGCACGAGCAGGTACATTACTTTCCATTATTTATCGAAGACGACTCGTTGAGATGGAACTGTTCCGCTGTTATGTTCCCAATTTCTCCATGATCGATTCATTCCTGCGCGCCTGGAAGGTCTGGGGAACCTACTACGACTTGTATGCTTCATTGTTTCCGTAATATTTTCGGACATTCGTGCATTCCTTCAGTTCAATGTGCTCGGTGACTGTCTGTATCAACCTGAGATCGCAAGAGTCCTGGTTCGAGCCAAACGAGGTAGAGAACAAACGAGGTAACGCTAATAGAGAAGCGCTCATCAGGTTTGGCTGTAAGTTGGGTTTTTTTAGTATCAATTTGCAGTTCCATGGCACTGTACCTATCGGATCAGAAGGAGCTGCTCGCCCCTTCGCTAAAGAAAGCCCAATTGAGGGAAACCGAAGCGAATGCGCTTCTCGCAATGGTCCTGTGCGAAACAGGTTCGGCTGCACTCATGTCGTAAATTGTGAGTAAAGGCGACAAATATTGTCACTACCAAATTCAGACTTGAGAGAGGACGTGTCCGAGCGTCTTCTCTCGTCATTGGACTCCATCAGGAAACAGACGCTGAACGAGTTGCAAAGATTCTACCGGGAAGGGATGGGATTGAGTGATTTCTCCGCTCGACTTGGGAACCTCATGACGGTCTGTCATGCAGTCAGAGTTAGTAAACAAAAGAATGGGAATGAGACGCTGAAATCGATTTTCAGGAGTGCTCTGTGCATTTTCATGCCGTCTTTCGCATGCAAGTAGCGCTGTTTGACATCTGGTTGACGGAAACGCTGATGAAAGAGATTATTCTCTAGTCTCTCTCGATCGGCCACTGCTTTTTCGTTTTCACTTCCCCTTACAAGCAATAAACCGATTCAAAAAAACCGAACATGGTGCCTGAACTTTTTTCAAGTTTCCATGAGTGAATGCTCACACGCCCAACTATCGCGTGTGCTAGCGCTGTGTCGATCATGTGTGCGTGTGTATCGATTTGCTTGCGTGAGGAGAGAGATTGGGGAAGGGACGAGAGGGTCAGAGATAGAAAGCGCGCGATTTGTCATTCATTGCCTTCGTGTTGCTCCTCCACATGGGAGACGAAGGCAAGGTTTGCCTGGTCTGCTCGACGCCCAATGACTCGATCCACTTCGGTATCGAGGCTTGCAGGTATTTGCGCGTATTTTCTTCGTTTTTTCTATCTGAAGTGTGCTAAAGTTGCTCTTTTTCAGGGCGTGTGCATCGTTTTTCAAGCGATCTAAATTGTCAGAACGCAGCTTTCCGTGTCGTCAGGGTCTGTATGCGTGCGAGGTGACTAGAGGTACCAATTTACCTGGAGTTTGTGCAATCTCAGAGAGTACGTTCAGAAGATAAGTTCACGTGTCGCCGATGTCGCTACGACAAATGCCTGGCGGTCGGAATGATCTATGAAGGGCCCCTGAGGCAGAACAAGAAGACTGCTTGCGACCTGACGCTTCAGGAAGTTTGCATCAACCAACCGTCGACATCAAATGTATACCCGATACTCGATCGAATTGGGAGAGTTTTCGAGTGAGTGAGATGCATTTTTCCTGTTTCCCTTACGAACGGAGACATGCAGTATTTATTTGCAGACTCAGCGTCGCTAATCGGCAAGAGCGGGAGCTGGCGATACTCCGAAAGTCCCCGGAAGCAAAACGATTGCCGCATCCTATCCGAGTACGCTTCATTCTAATTCCACCTCAGAATTTTGCGCATTCCAGGAAATTTACACGGGTACAGCTAGTCTCGTTATGAGCATGATCCACATTGAAATCGAGGAATCGTGGAGCATGTTTCGCAAATCGTATCCACCACTTCACGATTTGCCTATGCATGATCAGGTTTCGATCTCTTGCTTCTAGTGTGCATCAACGCGTTTTGAGATGGAGCTCTACCGCTCGTATCTTCCCAATTTCACCACGATCGATTCGTTCCTGCGCGCCTGGAAGGTGTGGGGCACGTACCATGAGTAGTAAGTTTTTCGTGATCATCGTATGATACATTGAGCATTTCAGCTCGATGTGCTCGGTGGCATTCTGTGTTGACCTGAAGTCGCCAGACTCTTGGTTTGAACCACACGAGGGAGGAGGAAATCGAGGAGCTCTGATCAGGTATGCGCTCAATCAATGCATTTGTGCTTTGAAACGCATTGTCTACTGTTCTCGATAAAGTCAGACGATAGCCATGATGAATTCCAACTGCAGTTCCATGACACTCTACGTTCGTGACCAGATATCCCTGATCGTTCCTTCGCTCAAGAAAGCTCAGCTGAAGGAGTATGAAGAATATGCTCTATTCGCCCTCATGCTTTGCGAGTCAGGTAAAAGAGGATTTATTGGTGAACCTTATCATCGATATGTTTCAGACATGCAATCAGACGTTTCCGATACCCTTCAAACGGCACTGGACTCAATTCAAGAAGAAACACTGTGCGAATTGCAGAGATACTACAGAGAAGAAATGGGGCTCAGTGACATCTCCGCTCGCCTGGGCAACCTGATGAACATCGTGCATTCTGTCAGGGTGAGTAAACAATTGACTTCAACGACGATACTAGGCTTTTTAAGGAATGCGGTTCCCATTTCCGTGAAGTCTTCCGCATGCAAGTGACGCTGTTCGATGTTTGGACGGCGGAATCGCAGCTCAAAGAGCTTTTATTATGAGAACTCGAACGTTTTGATGTCGATTCTTCTAAGGATGGCGACGGCTGATGCACGATAAATAATCCCCAAGAGCTTGCTGTTTCATGGTGTCTGTGCGGCTATCTTGTGCACGTTTGCTTACATCGATTTGCTCGCGAAGCCATAGCCTTAGCCATCGGGACGGCTGAAACTTGTCAATGGCAAGACGTTCAAGATAACTTTAATCAAATTTGTCCTTGACAACAAAGGCCACTGCAATCTAAATTCCGCTGCATTTTTCTCAAAACCGCCTAACCTTGGAAAAAGCGCGTGTTTCAATGAACGCGATGAGTCATGTTCGCGTTGCACGGAGTAAAAAGCTGGGTAGAAATATTGGAGAGAGTGAGGTAAAGTCAGGGAAAGAGAGAACGCGCTATGCTGACTCGTTCTAGCACTTCGTCCCTCTGCACACGTGTTGTTCTTCTTTTATGTCTTTCCGAAATGATGAATATGTCCGATGTCCGATGTTCACTCATGTGTAGAGGATACGCCAAATATCCTCATATTTCTGTGATATATTATTTTATACTCAATCTCACTCCATGAACGAGTCAGAATGCGTAAGCACGCGCGTTGATTTCATTAGGACATCACTCACTCTACTCCTCCTCAATGTCTCCTTTTCTACTCTCTATTCTTAGTAATCGCTGGAGTTAGTAACTGCGAAAAATTTCCACCATTTCCATTTTCTCTCGTTCCTCACAGTTCCGTTCTTTTGGTTGCGTGTAAACGTTTTTGATCGTGATATTTAGCGTTGTATCACATTTACGACCTGCTTTGATTGAGATTGCGGCTCGATCGAGTACCTCTACTAGTCTGCCAGAAAAAAAACATTCAAAATGGTTCTGCGACAGGTGAGATTTGTATGTTCTCTATCTTTCTTGATGCGTACTTTTCAATTTTGGATGTATCATATAATGAATAGATCATTTCTTGCAGAGCCTCCACAACATGCTCCAACTCGTTATGGCCTTGTCCAGCGTAATAATGATCAGGAAAGGTTTGAGCAGTTAGCCTACATTATTCTTGTAAGCATTCAAGCAGAAGGGGCTCGGTTACATGAAGAGTACAGCAACTAGTCTTTGAATTCGTGCCATATCCTCAACAACTTACAAGAATCTATTGCTTAGGTCTGAAAGTGATCACCAACTGCGAGTCTCCCGTTCACGTTGACCTACACGCGTCAATGGAACCCGTGCTATCAAGGTATCAACTAGAATCTTGCGAGACCTCTTCGTAAGTTATTGGAGAGTAACTCGAGTTCATGATTATGGATGTCAGAATTTACCACACTTTCAAAATGATCAGATAGGCGAGAGAGTGTGTGAAATGAGGAGAGGAGAGCCATTCTTCATCCTATTCATGACATTCATAGATCCGATCTGCTCTTGCTCACTAATCACGATGACGCGCCGATTCGCACTGGGGACATCGTTGTGTTCAAGCTAGAGGAGAGACGCATACCGATAGTCCATCGGGTCGTCCAGGTTCATTAAGAGCATAAGAGTGATGAGACATTTTGGAACCCTCGTTTTCACACAAAATATCTAAATGTTTTGAAGTGTATCACTAGCAACACCACAAATATTTTTCGAGGGTTTCTAACCGACGGTTCCAAACTATGCCATCACCAAGTTGGAATTACATAAATTTGAAACAATTTATCCCAGTCAAAAATGAACGCATTGCAGGTGCATGAAGAGGGAATACAATCGACGAAAATACTGACGAAAGGCGATAGCAACATGGTAATTTCCGGTATGGTAGGCAAATGAATCAGTATTCGAAGGTGGACGATCGCGGACTGTATGCGTCTGGACAGAAATGGCTGAAGAGAGAGGACATTGTAGGGACAGTGAAAGGCGTCGTGCCATACGTTGGACTGGTACAAAATCGGCATTTATCTGCAACAGTATCAAAAATTCGCTTTTCAGATTGCAATTTGGATGGAAGAGTATCCAGCACGCATCAGCTTCGCTTGTCTAGCCTTTTTTGTCATCTTGAGTAGAATCAACTCGACTAAACATATTTCCCACGTTTTGTTCTGGTTGTCATTTTCCGCTCGTGTTGTATGACTTGTACTTTGCACATCGGATTGTTTGGATTTTCCGGTAGTTGTTCATTGGGCATGTTATTTGGACGAAGTAAAGTTTCGAAGTCTCTCAAAAACTATCATCTGAACCATAAAATTTCACGCTCAACAGGGAACTATACGATTCGTTCCAAAATTGGGCTTTACGTGAGGGCTATTCTGGCCGCTCTCATCGCCAGACCGTCAACACTTCGCTCATTAGCGAATTTCACTCTCAGTTTTCCACGTTCTCTCAGCCTCTAGGGATCCCGCACTTCAAATGAGCAGTAAAAAGTTATCCGCGCTCAGGTGAGAGATGGAAATCGTCGTTGGCCCAGTTAGTTCAGCATCAGTTCAATGAGAGTGGAGACATGGATCGGTCTTGGCTACAGTCTAATTGGGATTGTAGCCTATATTCTAACGATTGCGGCTACTATCGCGCTGCGTAAGCAAATCTTCTCCCCTGCGTTCATGCCGCTCTTCTCGATTGCGGCTGTTGTGGTAAGTTTCTAATGTTCTTATGTTCGATGAAAATGTAAAAAATGCAAATTGAGAACCTACTAACACACATCAACACCTGGATCGTGTACAGACTACGGTTCGAGCCCGGTTTCGCATTCTACATTGAGATTATGATGGATCCGCGCATGGAGATCTTTAAGTATTAGTGTCATCAACTTCTAAAAAAAGTTTTTGTTGTTTTGCTTCAGAAGCATCCAACTCTTCTGCATTAACTATTTCTACTTTGCTCAGAACGCTTGTGTTTTTCTTCTAACGCTGAACAGATACACGGTGATCTTTCATGAAAGTCATCATGAATGGGTATAAGATACTGTTGGAGCAATTTCTAATCGATTTATCAGTTTTGGACAAAGTACAAATGGGCAAGTATTATCTCTCTTCACTCGGTATCATTCCTGATCTGTCTCGGAGCGAGGTATGTGATAGTCATCTTGAAGATTTAAATTTTTTCAAAGATTGGGCTGGCATGTTAATGCTGACTTCGTATTCGACTCTTCCATTCCAGCCTACATTGCTCGAAATCGACCTGATTCTGTGAGTTTCCCGAAATTTGATCACATGCACTCTTTTTAGGACCTGAAACCAGTGATGGTTGCGATGGGTTGCTATGGTGCTGTGATGCTAGTCGCCTGCTCAATCATGAGTGTAAGTCAAGTCGATAATTCCAAAATCAAGTAAATGTGCTTCAGATTCGTCTGCTCTACCGTCTATTCCAATACAAACCAAGTCAAGCCAAGTCGAAAAATTACAAAATTGTATAAAATAACTTTCAATATTTTAAGGATAGCTCATTTTCAGGACAGAATGTTCATAGCCATTACGCTTCTCACTTTTGGAGCTCAAGCAGCGAACATATTGATTGTGGTATTTAATCCGCTTTGGCAGCGAGGCAATACACTTGCAGATAATTACTGCTGTGTTCTATTATCAAGATAACTGGGAGGGTATCAAACCGCTGACAACCATTCTTCCGTTCGCTTCGGACTTGTTCTCTCTCGGACCTGCCGTGTTAGTATTCTATTTTATATCCTTAATTTTATCGATGCTTTTCACTTCAGATACACCCTTCTTGTACCTGGTCCAATCCAAAAGTTTTACAAAGAACTGATGTTCTATTTGTTCGAGAAGTTCTTGTTGATCATACTTCCAGCAAAAGTGATCAAGATGCTGAATGCGAAGGCAGTTCAGCAGGGATACGTAGCGTGAATGCTTTCCGTAAACTGTGATTATTGTAGCTTCAAGACGCTTGTCTATAAACAATGTTACGTTTGATTCTCCAATCGTTTTCATTCGGATTCATATCACATCAGCAACAGAGATCTACATCATCTATGATTCGTTTTCGTTCATGATCAAAGTATACGAAAGAGTTCCGAGAGACAACATCACTGTCTACTTTCAACAAAGGAATAAAAACAACACGAAAACGTTGAATGTGTCTGGGTTCGTCGTCGGTGCTATCGTCTCGTTGGAGATCAAACCTTCAAGATGTTGTCCACACTACATATATGAAAAGATCTATCTGGATAAGACTTATGAGTAGATAATAAGAAGCTGTAAGGAATACTAAGATTATTTTTTAAAACTTGTGTTTACTACGCAGTTTTGGAAGTGGTTGCGCATGGACCGCTCGTGATAGATAGGGAGAATAGAGGAGAAATGAGAGGAAAATGTTATTGAGAGCACATGAAAGGTCGGATCGCACGTTTTTGCGTGCCGGCTTCAAAAATATATTATTTTTCCGTCATCTCAAGAACGATTGGTACAAGGAAGTAAAAGAAGTTTAATTGGGCTCAGTAAATGGGAATCATCTTCTCCCAACGGAGTTTGTAATATTCTTGGAAATCTAGTAAATGTATCTTACCTAGTATTCGAAATCAAATTTTTTTTGGTTGCAAGATCTTTTTACGAGATCTTTGCAATATCTTTTCGTTAGTAATACTGATCTCATCGTCAACATGATATCCGTCCAAGAGATGAGGAACCTCTTCCATCAAATGTTTCCTTCTTCTGCTGAAGTTAGGCTGATAATTGTTTCCTTTTGAAATCTATCGTTTATTCTCGGAACTGTCCAGCTACTAGACAGAAAGGTAATGCAAGATGAAGCTATTCGCGTTTATCATCACTCATGAGGCGGTAGGTGAGTCGTTAATTAATGTCGTTCGTTGGAAATGGTACAGTCATTATCGTGTGTAACCTTCATCATGAGAGAGGAAATTGAAGCAGATGTTGCGAAATGAGAACCAATGTTCCACCCACTACTGTTTCCTTTTCAATAGGAATCGGATCGAGAATCACCTCTCTGAACGTCTTATCGCGTTGTGAGATTGCGTTCCGCAAGATGAAACTTCAAATATCTTAGCACAGTAGTTCCGGGCTCGGCCGTTTAGATTGCGAGTCTGGGCGATTTGAGCACGGTTCTTCGCGCCATAATGATGGGTTGAAAAGAAGCAGCAAAATGTATGGTGAGAGAAGGAATGAAGCTCCTAGTTCGAAGTCGTATTTCCCATGCAATCCATGCTGTTTGAACTGTGGTCTTCAGAGACATAGAATTATTCCTGTGACTACGTGAAAATTTGCCTACGCAAATATACACGATACAGATTAAATCCTTGCCTGGCTTTGCGCTGTTTTTGCAGTCTCATAAACAATACACGTCACAGCTATTACTTGTCGTTCGCTAACACCTGTTCTTGGACAAGTGTACGCACTATTCTTGTATGATATTCGTATTGCGTTTTCCGTGGAGTCTGGCTTGATGAGAAGGAAGGGCGTGGCCTGGGATTAATATCATCCATCATCACGAGTCTTCATTGCCTTCACTCTAGCGATGAACGATGCCCCTAGCAACACTACTATCTTCGACAGTTATCCGATTCTGCAAATTATGCAATTCTTCCCTGTTTTGTTCGCATATCCTTCACTTTTTTTCGTATTCACTTATCTAAATCGAATTGCGCTCCACATCAATTGCAGGTAAGATTTTTGCACTGAAAACGGTAGAAAAACTTCCTAAGTAATAATGAACAACTGCTTTTCTTTGGTGGTTTCAGAGTACTCATGTTCATGTGGATTGGCGCGTTCATTTTCATGGTGACGATTAACCTCTCCATGGCAATAATAGATCTATGCGAGGGTCATTACAACCCTCGCAAGATCAGTGAAACTGGTAAGTAATTTAGTTCTCTCGAGAGGTTTGGAGTCTTTTTCAACGCTTCCATACCTCAAAATAGCTAAGGTTTTTGCCATTTTACTGTAATCACGTGTTACCCATGCATCAGCAAACGAAGATTACCTATCTTAGATCGAAGATTACCTATCTTACTGAATGAATCACGAAGATTTTTGCAAGTATGGTCAAATAATGCTTGACTTCAGTATGGGGTCCGTATCTCTACACTGGCCACGGCATGACACACGCGTTTTCTTCAGTACAGGTTTGGGTGTTTCAAGAAATAACTTAGTTAACAACCGATTGCACGCAATTCACTACCGTCATAGTTCTGAACTCAATGATTTCTAAATTGTTGACTCTATTGCCTCGATTTCGATCACATGAGATAATCCTTCAATCGAACAGGAACTACTAATCGCAGTGGAACGAGCCGTAGCCTGTTACCGCCCAGCCAAATATCATAATCGAAGCTTTTGCTGGCCTCTCTTTTTGATTGTCGAAGCAATTGCTGTGAGTTGCTCTCAAACAGTGAAAATACTAGCTTGATTTGCAGCTCGGCTGGACGTACTGCTACATGCTGATTATCCAGACTGGTCAGTCTTTCTCATTTGAAGCAGATATTTAGAAGTTTGGACCGAGCAAAAACCACAAACTTTTCCTTTACCCTTGAAACGTTCGATCATTGATGCTAATAATCCATTTTTGTAGACAACTTCTTCTATATCGGAGCCTCAAGCAACACTCTGGATACGTGCGCTCTACTGGTCAGTTACTGCAATCATTCTTTCCTTGAAAACTCATGAGAACTGTATAACTACGATTCAAGACAAATATTTGTAGTGCATGATACTCGGTTCACTCTTTATTCGCCGCATGAAGAGAGTACAGCATCAAACGCTCAATGCGAAGTACCAGGTGAAAATTAGAAAACATTTATTTCCAGAGCTTCCATTTGATGACGAAAATTTGTTACATAGACAGGCCTATTATTTATCGCACTAACCACTAGTATGTTTAGGTCAAAGAAGCCGCAACTGTTTCTCGCATAATCCTTGTTATTGGAGTTGTTAGCTTATTTTCAAAGGTTAGCAAACAATTTTTTTAATTAAAAAAAAAACAATTTTTTAAACATAATCTCTTTAGATGACGGCGATGATCTGGGTGTGGCTGTACGTGGTGGAAATTGCTCCATTCTCAATCATCACAACTAATGCTGTCATGGTGAGGAAATTCATAACATTGGATAACATAACATAACTCTTTTCTCTTTTAACTCCGTCCTGAGCGGTCGGTTCGCCGCGCGCTCCGGCGAGTGAGAGGGAGAGGCGGGTGACAGTCCACGCAACGGGACGGCCCTATTGCTTCTACCCGTTGCTACCATAAGGGTGTTGCTTCTCACCATTGCTACCACTTGGTGTTGTTGTTTACGTTGATTTCGGAGTAACCAGACCTCCAAATCTCGTGTTTCGTGTTAGTACACGTGTCGTTGCGGGCCAAGACAGAAGCACCCAAGTCTGTGAGGCGACCAATCAATCGATCGAGCAACCAGATCATTGATTGTGAGTGAGATCAATCCACCAGATAAGGGAGTCAGAGATCAAAGATCAAAGACCAATAGATCAAGCTACCAGATCTGTGAGACCAAAGAGGTGAGGCCGATAGAACCAATAAAGCCAAGAGCCGAGTAAGACCAAGAGCCACTGGAGATAGAGATAAGTCGTGAGGTTTCGAGCAACCAAGGAAATCGATAATCGATAGACCCGCACCATTGGGCAATTTGAATACCGAGAGATCCAGGGAGCGCGTGTGAATCCCGTGAAGAGCAGCCAATTGAGTGTGTGATTGGATCAAGCGACCAGATCTGTGAGGCAAGATCCTGATTGGACTTATTTGAGAGGAAGAGACGGATACTGTATTGGACCACACGTTGTGTGGCTACCATTGAGCATGAGATTGAAGAGAAAAGAGTGCGCCCGTTTTGCGACCCTAAACGTGGGCACGTTATCAGGGAGATTACTGGAGATGATTGACATGATGATGAGAAGGAGGATTGATGTGCTGTGTGTACAGGAGATAAGATGGAAGGGAGACGAGAGCCGATGGGCGAATGGATATCAATTGGTGTGCACTGAAGGAGATGGGCTGAAAAACGGAGTGGCCGTTATATTATCCCCTCGATTGTCTAGTTGTTTGGTGGAAGTGGAAAGAGCCAATACCCGGCTGATGAGAGTACGGTTGGACGTCGATGGCGAGATGATTACCATAATATCCGCCTATGCTCCGCAGATTGGTCTAGACAAGAGGATGAAAGAGGAATTCTATGCAAAGGTGGGAGAGATTATGGAGAAAGTGAAGGAGGAGGATATGCTAATGGTGGGAGGAGATTGGAATGGCCATGTGGGAAGAAAGGCTGAGATATTTGGCGATGGGAATGTGCACGGTGGAAAAGGATACGGAAGACAGAATCTGGAAGGCCTCCGATTGCTCGAGTTCGCACAACAGCACAACCTGTCAGTGCTGAACACGATGTATGAGAAACGAGAGAGTCATTTGGTCACGTACTACTCTGGTCGTGCAAAGACACAGATTGACTATTTATTGATGAGAAGGACAGATAGATGGAGAGTGAAAGATGTGAAAGTAATACCATCTGAAATAGTCGCACCGCAGCATAAACCTGTCGTATGTGATGTGAGGTTGAGAGGAGAAGGAGTGAAGAAGGAGGATGGAATGATTAAAATGAGCCCTAAGATAAAGTGGTGGAAATTGAAAGATCCTGAGATGAGGAATGCGTTTGAAAGAGAAGTGATCATGAAGGGAGCACTGGGAGTAGATCCCCTGGATGAAGATATGGATGTGGATGAAGTCTGGACAGAGACTAAAGGAAACATGCTGGAATGTGCAAGGAAGGTGTTGGGAGTGACGAAAGGGAGGAGAAAGATAGGCCAAGAATCTTGGTTTTGGAAGGATGAGAATGTGCGAGAGGCAACAAAGCGGAAGAAAGAGGCGTTCCGAGCATGGTTTCGAAGGAAGAACGGCCAGACAAAAAAGGAGTACGAGACTAAGAAAGTGGAGTGCAGGAGGACGATACACGAGGCCAAGATGAAGGCGTACAGCGATCTCTATGAGATGTTGGACGGCCCCGAAGGAGAACAAGCCTTGTACAGACTGACGAAAGAAAGAGATCGTGGAAAGAAAGATATGAAGGAAGTAAAGACGATATGCGATCGGAATGGATGTGTGATTAGAGGAGAAAGAGAAGTGAAGGAAAGATGGCGGGAGTATTTCGATAATCTGCTCAATGTAGAGAAATCACAAACACTTCTGAGCGATGGAGACCCAGTGGACCTACCCGTTCTAGACTGGAGTTTGGAAGAGGTGCGGTGGGCAATTGGAAAGTGCCCATGGAGGAAGGCCTACGGTCCAGATATGATTCCGGTAGATGCTTGGAAGTCGATTAATGAATCAGGAGTGTGGTGGCTGACACGATTATTCAATAGAATAATGAAGGAGATGAGAATGCCTGAGGATTGGAGGAGAAGTGAGATAGTCACATTGTATAAAGGGAAAGGCGATATCCGAGAATGTGGGAATTATAGAGGGATCAAATTGATATCGCACTCAATGAAGATATTTGAGCGGTGTATCGATCGAAGGCTGAGGCAGATAATGGACTTGAATCCCTCCCAGTATGGCTTTGTGAGCGGTTCCTCCACTGCTGATCCAACATTCATTCTCAGTCAGCTTGTGGAGAAGCACATTGAGTATAGACAAGGCATATGTGCGGCATTCCTTGATTTGGAAAAAGCATACGATCGAACCCCGAGGAGACAAATATGGAGGAGTTTGAGAGAGAAAGGTGTGCCAGAGACTTATGTGACGTTGATCCAGGAGATGTATAGAGATGCGTCAGCCCAAATTCGAACCCCGTTTGGCCCAACCACGGATATTACAATAAAAGTGGGCGTGCATCAAGGGAGTGCATTGAGCCCCTTACTCTTCATCACAGTCTTGGATTCCGTGATGGGTGACACGATGGAAAGAGCACCGAAATGTCTGGCGTATGCAGATGATCTGTGTCTAATAGACTCGGATGTTCCCAGACTGGAGAGGAAAGTGCATGAAGTGCAGAAAAGATTGGAGGCAGGAGGCCTCACTCTCAATACGGGCAAGACAGAATTCATGATGATTGGAGGAGGATTGGGAGTAATGACAGATGTGAAGGGAGAGTCCATAAAGCAAGTGCACGAATTTCGATATCTTGGATCTATGATTCATGAGGAAGGAGGCTCGGACAGAGATATGAATAAGATGCGGATGGGCAAAGTTTAATTGTTGTGCCGGTGTTCTCCATGATAAGAGAGTAAGAATAAGGCTGAAAGGGAAGGTGTACCGATCGATAGTTCGTCCAGCAATGCTGTACGGAAGTGAACATTGGGCTCTAACCGAGAGTATGGAGAATAGACTGAAAGTTGCGGAGATGAAGATGGCAAGATGGATTGTCGGAGTCCGACTGAGAGATAAAG
>LS496188.1:324802-349368 GCA_900490845.1 Pristionchus japonicus
CTCCTGGAAGGCGACCCGCGGGAAGGCCCAAATTGGGCTGGTCGAAAGTGATAAAGAATGATCTGGCAACCAAGAGATTAACGGAAAGACACACACTGAATAGAGAGCTTTGGAAGGAGAGGACAGCTCATCCAGACCCCGCCTAGCGTGGAGAGAACGCAGACTACGATTTGAAGATCCAATATAAGAAGAATACTATTCCCTCGTTTTATTGTTCTTTGTTGTTTGACCCTATTGTAACTATGTTCGACCTGGATAAATGATGATGATGATGATGATGATGGATCAAGTTTTCGCTGTTCGGAGATCATTCCAATCTCCCAAGGGAGAAATGTGGTAGTTTAGGCGAACAAACAAATGAATTCTCGTGTTTAGATGCACACAGTCAATTGCGGGATCGTCGGGTATCTCTTCATACGAATGCATCAGGGACTGAGAAGGAGATCCATTATCCTAAGAAGGCGCATCTTCCCTGAGCGCAAAATCGAACCCAGTAAGTTGCTACTCTTGAATTTGGCTATAAACATGGGTTGCGAGTGAAAACGGAAATCGTTTGCAGCGGAATTGAGAGAATTCAACCCAGTATGTAGCTTATTTCTAGCCTTGTCCATTCCGGGTGCAAGGAATGAGTAAGCAGATGACTGCTGTGAAAGCAAAATAAAATGAGAAACATATTAAGAAACATAGGCATAAAAAAACGCGGAAGAGGAAGTGTTTGCTTGCAGCCGGAAGAATGCGCTACGTCCATGGGGAATCGCAGCAGCGGCCTCCGCAACAACCGGATGGAACTGCCGAGACGAGGATACACTTTAGCGAGCTGGCGCGTTATTGGGATAGATAGAATAATGCACTTTCAAAATGTTGTCGTATCTTGTTCTGCTACTCACAATGGCAAAGTTGCTGCCATGAGTAAATTGTTCTAGCAATATAACGCATACGGGCCCAATTGACAGTCTTGTTTTGTTACATAAATCGCACAATCCGTAGATGATGTTTTGATGTGCGGCGATAATTACACACTTTGGAAGAACAGTTACATATTGCAAAATGTAACGTCTTAGGTTTTTTATCGACATACCTGCTCTTGTTTTTGGCGAACTCTAGTAGCTTCCAAGAATGACACGGTCGAAGAAAACAATTGAAACCAGATCACATTGCACAATTATCAGCTTTTCCAGCTGCCTGTTCAGCAATGAATACTGTATTTCTCTGCGATTACTCTGCCTGAATCATGAGTACAGCCCGCACTTTTACTTTGATTCCTCATTTTTACATTTTTCACACTCCAAAAAAGCCAGCTGAAAGATCTTCACCACCCAATCTCCTACTAACATTTCACACGTAATTTCTCCATAAATATTAGAGTAGCTCTCCCCAGCCACCAATCAGTCGTTGTGTGTCAAGCAATTTATGTCGTGAGGAATACAACTTCCACGCAAACAATTCCGTATCATACGTATCGTTCTTAGCCAATGTTCCTCCTTGATAAAGTCCTTTCCGCGTCCGTTCCTTTTCGTATTATGCGCTAACGAGGGGTGGAGCTACATTCCTTTTTCAGTCACCATGCGATGAGGCTAGTTCGGCCTTCTCAAACCAACTACATCAATGACAAACTCAACCGTGCTCGACCTCTATCCGGTGCTGCAAATAGCCCAGCTATTCCCTGTTTCATTTGCGATTCCGCCACTCATTTTCGTCTTCACCTACCTGAATCGGATGGCACTGCACAGTAATTGCAGGTTCGCACTCTATCCTTTTTCTAAATGCAGATCTTCAAAAATTCATCAAGTGGCTTCCGTGTATTATTTCACAAAATATCTAGTGAATGTAATGAATCTCTGGCTAGGTGGTGGCTATATTTCTAGTACAATTTTTCTGAGGCGCCGGTTTTCTAAGAAGGGTAAACTGAGTCTATTTCCAACTTTTTTGTTCTATTCCGCTAAAACAAGTTATCCCCAGTTGATAGTCTTCACCCGCGCATAGTTATGTCGTTTTCGCGTTGTTTGTTGGTTACTATCCTTCCTTTCCCCATCTTTTTTCTACCCCACTCACGGAGGGCGTCGCACTGACGAGGTCCACCCTCCGTGAGGCGGTTGGGCGTCTGCGACCCAATGGACCGAAACGTCCAACCGCGTTTTATCTAGGAACCATCCCATTCTAGTCTCTTCCCTAGCAGCTTTTTCTATCACTTTACTTCCTGTAACCTCGTTTTCGCTCTAATTTGATGCTCAACGAGCGTTTCCAGAGCTCTGATGTTCACATGGATCGGCGCATTCATCGTCATGGTCACGATAAACCTGCTAATGGCACTGTTCGATCTCGCCGCTGGTCATTACAACCCTCAGGAGATCGGTGAAACAGGTGAATGAATTTTCCGTAATAAACTACGAATATGATTTGTCCGTTGGCATTTGCCTTTATAATTGTGTATTTCTCAAGCACAAGTAAAGTGAAAGTCACCGATTTTCGTTACGATCGGGAGATCAGTGAAACAGGTAACCGTGTGAGAGTTGTAGTTTCGAATTCTTGGAAGGGAAATGATCATGGTCTGTGGTCGACTTGCGTCCTCATTAGTGCTCATTGACTGACACACATTTCAGAATGGGGCCCATATTTGTACACTGGACACGGGATGACACACGCATTCTCGTCAGTACAGGTGTGTATTCGAACTTATCAAGGCTGTTTTTCACCTTTCGGCGGTATTTAAACTGTTTTAGTGGTATTGCACAACTCAAAACAACATTTAAGTGTTATAGAAAAAAGCTAAGAAAGAAAATAATATTTGTAGGAACTCTACATCGCCGTGGAACGTGCAGTAGCATGCTATCGCCCGGCCAAGTACCACAATCAACCCTTCAACTGGTCAATCTTCTTGCTTTTCGAAACAATCGCGGTAAGTCTTCTTCATATTGCTTATCTAATTTGACAATTTTTCAGTTAGGCTGGACCTACTGCTACATGCTGATCATTCAGACGAGTAAGTTGTAGCAGAAGTTGTAAGGCAACCGTTCTCTCAACACCTACCGACCGGTGCATGGCATGGTTAATAATCTGTGATAATTTCAGATGAGTTCTTCTACATTGGTGCTGCTAGCAATACCGTGGATACATCCGCACTTTTGGTGTGTGTTTTTTTTTTCTATCCCAGTCCCGAGTGCGAAATATTGGTTTCGATTCACTCAGAAGTTTCAACGATGCTGCTTTCGAACCATTCCTTATTCAGACTTGATTTTCAGTGCATGATATTCGGTTCACTGTTTATTCGAAAGATGAAGCGGGTACAACACGATACTCTCAACGCTAAATACCAGGTGAATTCCGAGATTGATCATCACCTGCGCCTCGGTAGATCACACTTGCTAGCTCGTAAAGTCGGAAAAATGAAAAGCGCACTTTTGTTGTAGGTCATAGATGCAGTGTCATAGATCAAACTTGCCAGCGAAGTCAGAAAGTGCAAATTCGATGCTGTTTCAGGTGAAAGAAGCCGCAACAGTCTCGCACATCATCCTGGTCATCGGATTTGTCAGCTTGTTTTCTAAGGTATTCAAATAGTTCAACTTCAATTATGCGTCAATCAGTTTTGTATCCGTGCGAAATCCGAGAACGTAGGAGAGCTCATTCAATCTCGATTTCCCAGTACTTGTGCAGAATGTGAAAAGTTTGATAGAATTGCTGAGAATAGGTCGTAAACAATTTCTCGAAATGGTGCTCATTTTGCTTGCTCTGCTGATCTTGGAATGATGGGACACTGAAAAAAAAATCTTCTTGTTCGGGGAAAATGAGTTTCTTTTCAGATGTCCGCAATGATCTGGGTGTGGCTGTACGTGATGGGGATTGCGCCCTTCTCCATCATTACGACCAGCGCAGTCATGGTTAGTGAATTAATAGCATTCGATTTCGTCAATACTCTGCTCGAAAACGATCGAAAACCTACTAAACTACGAGCGCTGTCATGGTATGCCATTTTTACATATTTTATCGAACGTTGTATTTTTTTTCGTTCCACACCTATGCTTGTACACACTACAAAATTAATAACCAGAAAGAACATTAGTGAAAAAATGAAAAATACGTCTGGTTTGTCCTCAGAGTTTGTTTTGATGAAATGCGCTTAGCGTAAACTAGACCTGGATGTTAGACCCGAGGGAGGCCTACGAGCAAAATGTCACGAATTCGCATCAATTAATTCTCGGTGCTCAGCCTAACGAATAGTACTAGGTTATCCGTGGTAAAAATTGTGAAACATTAAGTATCTGTAAGAACACGAAAAACGTTCAGATGCACACCGTTAACTGCGGATTCGTTGGCTATCTCTTTATTTGGAAGCATGAGGGACTGAAAAGGCGCGCCGTCAACTTCAGTCGAGCCTATTTCCGACCTGGTGGCATCAGACCAGGTATTATTTACGTTCTAGCCATCCTTTGTTCAACTCTCATTAATCAGTGATCAACAACGTATTGACAGTGAGAAAGACAATGCTAATGAGCACGAACTACTAATAATCCTTTGTTTTCAGAAATCATGCGATACGCTGACATCGAATTGCGATCTCGCTATGCCGATCTCGAAGAAGAAACAGAGATACACTTCAATGAGTTGGCTCGATACTGGGCTTAGAAATATATCGCAATTGCTAGGTTTTCGAACTCAATTGTAAACGTGTCTATCAAAACGCATAAATCATCGAATTCAATCATCGGTGTTCATTTTGATCCCAATAACGAACTGAACTATAATCGGTCAGTCAAGGAATCATAAACTGACTTTTTAAAGAAAATTAAGAAAAAAATCAGTGTGTGATAGCAATATTACGGTATCTGGGGGCACTGTGTATTACTAGGATACAGTACTACACACTGGCCTACAGTACATGAAGTTCCTCCATCATGACTTTCGAACCCCATTTTGGACCATGACCCCGGGTTCATGGTGGTGGGTCACTCCGAGACCATGAACCCCGGGTCATGGTCCAAAAAAGTGATGGCGACAGAATCGACTCCTATGATAATGATAATTAACAATGCGGTGTAGCAATACTATTTCAGTTGTTCTTTGCTCAAATTTATCTAAAGGAATAACAGAACGATAAATTATCCGAAATTCAAAACTCGGTTCCACACCTTTGTGTGACGACTTCTCAAATTGGCGGAGGCGGTGGAGTCCTGTTAGTTAATTTTCGCATACCTCTACCAGTGGGCAACAACGTACACCTAGGTTACCCTTTCCCCTCTCTGCAGCTTCATGCTACTTTGCTCGAAAAAAGAAAATTTGAGAGCAGAATAAAATTCCGGAATGAGGCAGAACTCAATCTGAACTATCGTGTAGGAGGCTCTGGGCACCTCTAACGTGATGCACGTGAACATTTGAGACTAACTCTCCAACTTTGTAGTTTATGATTTTTCGAACATTTCACACATAATTCGAACATTCTCGCGCCGTAGAGGTGGAAACCCCAAACAAGGGGTGCTAGGAGCTATGTGAGCCCAAGGCCCTCCTAACACTAGAGTATGGGATGGCTAACGCATTGATCGTGCATTACATAGTGCAAAACTCCCGGCATAGGAAGGAAAAGAACCACTCTCCTCTCATTCAACTCTTATTTAAGAGTGAGCGCGGCCGCGTCACTCTTAAACAAGAGTTGAATGAGAGGGCGAGAGATTCGCCTCTTCATTTCCCCTTATTCTCTTCACTTGCCAACCCTACTCTACAGGTTTGTAGTTTATGATTTTTCGAACATTTCACACTTATTCATGCTTTTCTCGTGCCGTAGTGGAGAAAACCGCGAACAAGGGGTACTATGAGCAATGTGAGCACAAGACCCTCCTAACACTAGAGTATGAGCTGGCTGACCCCGTTCCGGGAGGAACGTGTCCGAGGGATCCTCGATTTTTACCGATCCAGTCTCTTCACAAGAACATTCAGGAGCATTTGTGAAGGAATAATCAAGGAAGTTTGAGTGCCGGTTCTATGCGATTACTCGCCATGTATCTTGAGAGGTCGAGGGAGACAACTTCGCGTTACGCGGTGTAGCAGAGTGTGTCTTTTCTGTAGTGACGCGTCCCCCCACTCTCTCCCACCTTCTCCCTTCCTTCCTCTCCCAATCAATCAACCCCGGCGTGTAGTCTACTCTGCGCTCACCCCCTTTTCGCCCTTCTTTCGCTCGACTTTCTTTCCTATCCGATCAGAGATGGCTAAGGAGATACTATCGAAGAGGGTCTGTCTCATATGCGGGGCGCCCACCAGCTACGCCCATTTCGGCATCGATTCTTGCAGGTTTGACGTTTTTTCAACCTTTCGGGATCAAAAATCCAGTCGGACTTGTTGATTTGCCTGTTATTGTCACCAATCTTGACCGCAAATCTCCAGAGAGATGTGATTATTGAGCTTGCCTTGATGTTTGGACGTTTGTGAATCAAAAGTGTTGGCTGATACGATCACTGGTCGGAAGATGAGTAATACGAGCTTGGAAAACAGCAATTTCAGAGCCTGTGCAGAATTCTACAAGCGAACAGTGACGACGGGCAAGAATTATGCTTGCCGTCAGGGAAATCGACAGTGCAAAATTAGCAAGAGTGAGCCAATATCAATATATTTCCTGATATCCAAGCGGTTTTTGACGGTTGAGGGTGGCATTCATCAAAAGATCAGCAACAATGAGAGTACACTATCTCTCTCTCAACTGGTTTAGATCTTCCGTGTCCCTGCACTCTAGATTTGATAAGATATCGCCTTAACTCTATCATTGTCTCTCCATTGTCACGGTGCAAAACAGGGATTGTGCTTTCCAAAACTATCTCCAATCTCCCGTTAATCCACTGTTATTGCAGGCGAGCGATTCATTTGTCGTCGTTGTCGCTATGAGAAGTGCAAGGACTTGGGAATGTCTCTCGATGACCCGAGAAAGAAGAAGAAGGTGGAGGAGAAGAGTCCTCCCAAGGATCCGAAAGAGGAAGAACCTCACCCATCAACATCCGCTGATCTTCCCTCGATCCCCGCGCCCGTAGAGACGATCCTGGACAGGATTACGAGAGAGCACACGTGGGTTGTTGTTATCCTTTGCCTCTATCCACAGTGATATCGAGCAAGTTGTCGAATTGGGAATGGAGAGGGAAAATGTCAGGCTTGGTAAGGAACTTTACCTTCTAGCATTTCGATCGCTCGCCGTAAGTTCGTTGAGATGTCCATACGTCCTACCTCGCTCAGAGAGCACGTGAAAGTAGAGCACGACGGAGAGGTAACTTCTTAACGATTTGAGATAAATTCCAAGCTCATTACGTCTCTTTGCTGCCATTATTTCGTTCAAATTCGGAAAAGAACAAGATGGATAACTGTAGGACCTCCTACTCTGCTCGTGGACATTCTTGATGGATTGTCTGAGGATGTACGCTGGCGACTACTTCTCACTCGCGACGGCATGCTTTCCGGAGTTTGAAGGACTTACGCTAGATGAGAAGGTTAGACGATCGAAATCATTTAGGCTGGGGAACAACTTTGTATTTGCAGCGTTTGATGCTCCAAAGTTGCGCCGCTCGTATCTATATTCTCGAATCGCACTGCTTGACTGGGAAGGTGTTCAGGACAGGGAAAGGGCCACTGTGAGTTTCATTCAATCCGTTTTTTTAATAGAATCTGTTGATAATTAGCGACAATCAGGTGGTAATTAGTATTCATTCAAACAAAATTCTGTGATCGGAATACTAGAAAAATGTTCGATTGCAGGTGCATGATCACACTAACGACATGCCTTGATCGAGACAACCTCAAATTCCTCATCCAAGATTCGAATCCGAGCGCGCGACATGGCGATATTGTCAAGTTAGTCGTGCATTGGCCTCATTGAACTGGTTGTGAAAAATCAATGTTCCTAATTCTTCGAATTGTTTCATGTCATCACTCATTACGCTTATGCTTTGTTATTGGACAAACACAATTCACACGAATATAACTGTCAACACAGCAATGTCTGCTTCTCAGCTCAATGACCTACTACATGGACCGTCTGATGAACATTGTGTGGCCCACGCTCGAGAAAACGGAGTTGACGGATACGGAATTTCACGCCTTGTTTGGCCTTGTCGTGTGGCAGATCGGTTCGCTTATTTTTCAAATTGTTTACATGATTCACTCTCATTCCTTCCGCAATGTGTGAGAGAAAATAGGGTGCTGAGATAGGACAGAGCTCCGAAATTTACACGACAAATAAGATTTGCAGATCCAAGCCAATTGCTGCCTGAACGACTGATCGAGATGGCGGATAAGGTATCTACCTTGTCTTTGTTTGGATATAGGTGATCTCTTGAATATTAGAGCTTCAGCTGAGCTACAAAAATGAGTGATTTGTTGGTAATGCAGGGTATGCGATTCGGTAATCACTATGAGCAGAAGAATTTCCAACAATAATCATTTTAGATCCGTCAAGACATCTTTGCCGATCTTCGTCGGTACTATCAAGAAGTGCTCAAACTCGGTGACTATTCTGTGCGCATGGGCAACCTGATGACGCTGGAGCACACAATCCAGGTACTCTACGTTTGGTAGTGACCGTTAGCCGTTTGTCTGCCCTAGTCACTAGAGTCAAGACGACTTGGATTAGAAGTTGGGATTGATTTGTGGTAAAGAACAAAGAACATGTCTGTAAGGACCTCTTTATTGCCAGTTTCATGTAAATCTCCTTTCAGGAAGCCAATTCCCTAATGAATGAGGAGATGCAGACCTACAACCTGCTCGATATGCTTCACGCGGATGCTTCATTCCTTCAAGTTGTCCTGCAGATTAAACTATGATGATTAACTCGTTTCCTGCTGCTTCACAGAGATTTCCTAGTCCCTACGAGTCATGAGTAGATTCACAAACAGATAATCAAATCACAAACTCTAGCCTCCACAAATGTGTTGCGTGTTCTATAGTCTTTCAGTGTACGAGTGTTTCCCACAATCGAAATCATCAACAATATTATCATGCGAGCGAATGTCGCCTCGATAAAGTGCGATAGTCATTGGTCAAGGAGCATGTCTAAGTGAATTCGAAAGAAGTAAGGAAGTGAAGAAGTGCCTGGAATGGAGGTATGCAAGAGGATAATTTTGGACACATCCGTTGCATCCAAAAGTATGCGAATGTGTGCCGAAATGCGTGCGTGACTAACCAGCACTGCATTGATTACGGTTTACGATGGGGGTCATGCAAGCCGACGGGAGTGATAAGACTTGATTGCAATGCCTGCCGAGCACAACCAAAACACATGCACATCGCTTGTGATCAACAACATCACTAATATTTGCAAGTTTTAAAGCCTCGATAAAATTGGAAAGCAAGACATTTTCTACCTGGTGTTTCTGGAATTGATAATCGGGGTTCCATGTGATGCCATTCCATAAGAATTTGTTGGTCACCCACTGTGATGATTGCATAAGAATGCACTTTCCGCTGTTGTCTTCATCTACTAACCTCTCATGTTTCTCCCTCTTTTCCACTTCATATCTTCCCACTTGACAAGGGAATCCTCCCCTTTCACGCTCTATCAGTTTACGATCCGTCAAAATACCGTGTGACTGGGGGGAGAATATTCCACCTCTTCCAATCAATCAACGCGTAGTCTATCCACTCCATCCTTGTCATTTGCCTCAGTACCGTTGCCCATTGACTCGATAGAGAGATGCTGGTTGCGAGGCGAATCTGCCTTATTTGCGGCGCCCCGACGAACTACGCTCACTTTGGTATTGATTCGTGCAGGTTGGCCAGACAATTTCAGTATGGATGACGTAATCGCGAATATTCAGAGCTTGCGCCGAATTCTACAAACGAGCCGTTACGACAAACAAGAACTACGCCTGTCGTCAGGGTGAGAGGAAGTGCAGGATCAGCAAGAGTGAGTTCAGCTGCATTTTCTTTCCTTTTCAACTCTTGTTCTGTATCAATATCGATATTGTACTATTATTGATTCGACATGATTCCTTGTTGAAATGTTCGTTTCCTTATCGGGTGAACGTTGTTATGATGATGTTAACTTCGACTTTGACCAGATGAGAGGTTCGTGTGTCGCCGATGTCGCTTCGAAAAGTGCAAGGATCTGGGAATGAGTCTGGAGGATCCCAGGAAGAGGAAGAGAAGCGAGCAGCTGCCTGAGTTGGCGCTTACATCGACATCCATTGGATTACCGAGGGATTCGATCTTGGAGAGAATAGGCAGAGAGCATGAGTGAGTGGTAATAAACGATTAAAAATTTCCGTGCTTAAAGTCCCCGCTCTTCCCTGTCCTGTCAAGGGTTACAGTTCCAACTGGGCGTAAATTTGTACGAGCATAGCTTAGAAGCATGCAGTTTTCGTATTGCTGATGGTTGTAGATACACATCGTATCATGTCTTCAGTTACTGTGACCAAAAAGTCTTACTCCTTCTTTGCAGCACGGCGATGGCACAACGACTGCTCGATGAGATATCCATTCGGCCTACGGCTCTGCGACAGCAAGTCCGAGTGTATCACGATAGAGAGGTGCCTTTTCGATTGATAAGCTTATTACGCCTTGAAATAGACGCCGATACCATTTGATCCTACCGCTAACGAAACACTTTGAATGGAAGATCGACTTCTGATCCGTATTCTTGACAGGATCTCATGCTGTGTTCGTGGTCGTTCCTCATGGAATGCCTCAAACTATACGTCTCGGACTACTTCCAAATCATCGGAAAGTGCTTCCCGGAGTTTGAAACGTTCAGTCTCGAGGAGAAGGTACGCTTTGTCTTGATTCCGTCCATGGCTCTATGCAAGATTCGTTCAGTTTCTGATGCTGCAAAGCTGTGCGGTTCGTATCTATCTTCTCGAGACCGCCTTTCTCACTTCAAGATCGTTCGGCACCGGCGAAGGGCCGATGTGAGTCGGCACTATGAGAACGTGTTCTCGAACGCGCAACTGTAGGTACAAAACTACCCTCTCGACCTGCGTCGATCGAAACAACCTCAAGTTCCTAATAAAAGATGCGAATCCGAGCGAGCGACACGGCGATATTGTCAGGTTGGTGCATTGTTCAATGTCGTTTCATCCTTATCGTGTGCGCTGGCCTAGCAGTGATGTCCCGCAAGACTTCGTGTACCTTGGATAACGGGATAACTTTACCTTTTACGAGTGCTGCTGTGGAATTGCAATTCACAATTTACTCACTTTCAGTTCTCTTGCGTACTGTCTGGATCGACTGGTGAAGATCATCGGACCGGCATTGGAGAAGACTGAGCTAACGAACACGGAATTCCACGCTCTACTTGGACTAGTGCACTGCCAAATCGGTGAGAAAACATAAATGCATGATCCAGTTGGCAAACTACTACAACATGGTAATGAGACCAGTTTACTAGAATAAAGCCAAATGTATTCATTTGCAAACTGAAGCTGAAGCGATAAGAGCAGTCTTGTTACTTCAGATCCCGGTCGCTCAGACCTGCCCGAGCGCATCGTCGAATTGGCGACTAAAGTGAGTCCATTTTTTTCTGTTTTTGTAAAAGTTTTGATTATTTCTCAGTTCCGCCAAGAAGTCTTCTCCGACCTGCGTCGATACTATCAAGATGAGCTCAAACTGGAGAACTACTCGGTCAGAATGGGCAATCTGATGACGCTGGAGCACACGATTCAGGTATTTGCGTACACATTTTTGATCGTTGATTTTCAAGAAAAAACGAAAATAAATTCATCAATTTCATTTAAAAATGCATTGCAGGAAGCCAACACACTCATGGCTGAAGACATCCAAACGTACAATCTACTGGACATGCTACATGCCGATGCGGCGTTCCTACAAGCGGTGCTGTCGATCAAGTTGTGAGCCACTCAACTCCTTCAGCTGAACTCGTTTGGCTAATACTCCAGACCGAGTAGAGAGTATCCTCTTGAGGAATGACTCACACTGTCTAACTTCCGTGTACAGAATTGTATTTGTGATAGTTTTGAGTACGGATTCGCCATGTACCATTCCCTCTCCGATAAATTGCTACTGATCCACAAATGCAACTGAGCAATGATGTGGATGAATTGTCCATTGTGCCCGAATTGTACACGTGCAAATATGTGGCGGTGAGTCAATAGAGCGAGATAGGTGAGAAATTGGAGACGAGGAGAGAAAAAAAGATAAAATGAGCAACGAGTGAGAGAAAGGGAGCGTGGTTGAGAAAGGGAAGAGAAAGAGGCTAACACACGATCGTATGTGATGCGACCTCATCGACATCGCGTTATTAATATTCTTGTGTTTTCCGCTGTTTGACGCAATTTTTGCACGTTCAATCATTTTTTTTCCTTTTTTATCACTTACCACTTTATCACTTTTTAAAATCAAATTCAGCTGATGCTTACGAGAAAAACGGCGACAAAATCGGAGTCGGAAGCGGCGGTGAGTTATTTTAATCTTATCGTTGTTCGCTCTGTAGATCGCCCAGTGCTCGGAACTGAAGAATTTACAAACGGTTAATCTATCACACTATAACGTAGCTTTCATTTGATTGAACACTGAGCGAAATGATCAAAATCTAATATTCCAGCCACGCCAATGCCTCATTTGCGGAGGACCAACTCGATATGCACACATGGAGATTGATGCTTGTCGAGCGTGCGCCGTGTTCTACAGGTTGGAAAAACGAATTTCATCTCTGATCACATTTATTATAGACGTCTTATGGTTCGAGAGAAGCCACTTGTTTGTCGGACAGGGAAACTTGATTGCGATACAAAGATCGGTTAGCGCAAGTCTGCATCTAGAGATGAATGGTAATGTTCACTAATTCAATTGTAGGCGGCACTCTCTGTTGCAAACGATGCCGCTTCGACCGCTTCACTGACGTGCTGAACGATAGTCGGGTGAGACATTTCAAGAACTTCCTCTGATATTGGAACTGTTGCTCACTTTACCCTTTTCAGAAACCGCGAAATGATCAAAAAATCGAAGATCACGCTGACGAACCTTCAACGAGTACGGCACACTTCACTCAGTAAGCTATATTCAACTTTTTGAAAAGAGAATTTTTGTGATTTTACAGATTTGAACATGCGACTGTCCGTTTGAAATCGGCGTCGCAGAGCAGTGTATTGGAGAACGTGCGGAGAGGTCACTCGTAAGTTTTTGCTGCTTTCGATGTCAGTGTCGCTCAAGAATACCTTCCCCATTTAGTACTCCTCTCTTTCCCGATCATGAAAACAACATGAGGTGAAATCATTTCGAGCAAATTTCGACCCAGATCTTTCACCCTTGAATGTTATTTGTCGAACTGCACTAGTGATCTAAGTCAAAACACGCTGTGGAGACCATCGAATCTTGCTAGGACCGAGCAGACTATCTTCCAGGTTAATGAACACTATTAGACGCACGAGTGAGCTCAGCACGCGAGAAAATATCATAGATGAGCAGGCGATTTTCGTCGATGGAATGGTGTGTGTTCATAACATTCTGCAACGAGAAAGAGAAAACTTGAAGATGGTGATTCCGACAACATACACGTTGCTCAATCAAACAACTCGCATACTCATCTCGTCAATATTTGAATTTGCATCGACGGCTTTCGAGGAATTCAAGACTCTCTCACATGATGAACAGGTGCTTTATTTTCTCGAGTAAGGAAAAGGTTTTTTGTATGTGTAAGGGCCGGAAAAGTCACGGGGGGGGGGCGTCTCCTTTCTATGAAACGCTGTAAGATATTTTTTTGACAAATTGTATTTCAATGGCTTCTCGTGCGTAATTTCTACCCGTTCATCGCTGTGCTTGACTCGGAATATCGAATGTGGAAACTATTTCCAAATCGGGAAACAATGTGAGCACACTTTGTTGTCAATTGCTCAAGTTCCTTTTCACATATGTATATCAGTCTTGTCTGGTACATTATCGAGTTTAAGAAAAGGTTGCTTCAGGGTTTTCTCAAGCTACGCAACTTACCTTGACCACAACACAATTCCAAGATTTGTCTCGGACTCCCCGAACAAGACGAATCGGGACGATGGAATCAGGTAGGGGTTTTCTTGATTTGGATTCTCAGAAGCGATCTCAAATATGCCTTAGGAGGAGAAGGAACACTGTGTTGCGCATTTTCGATTTTCTAATTTGATTCGGTTCCTCAATTTTTACTGTTTGGGATAACAGATTCGCTCTCAACAGTCCGTTGCGTATTTTTGATTCCCAAATTTTTGCAAGGTTCCTCAAAAATCATCTGGACGGAGACGTGCGGCACATGCATGCAAGAATGAGGAGATGGGGTCCGACCGAGGATGAATACCTGGCCTTTATTGGCATCTGTTTCTGGTCACTGGGTGAGTCTTTGACTGGTAAAAAACAAAACTTTGAGGATCAGTTCAATGGCTCTACAAAACTATCCACCGTATTCAAAATTTCAGACAAAATCAGCGTAAGCGACAAGGTTCACGTAATTGCCGACAAATATCGAGAATTGTTATTCATCGAATTGGACGGCGTGTATCGGTGCTCATGTTTCTCAATTTCCGTCTATACAACTTGAATTTCAGGAAAATGAGGCTGAAAGAGTATGCAAGCAGAATGGGCGAGGCTGTGCTGTTCGTTGAGACGATTCAGGTAATTCATTTGCATCGGAACGTAATTATGACTGTGTGCAAAAGTGCAAAAATCCTAAAATAGTGATCCATTTCAGAGCGCCTTTTTCGAGATGCGCTCTAAATTGGGTATGCTCAAGCTGTTGGACATAATCGGAGAAGAGATGATGATTGCACAACTTCACCTGTGAACTAGTTATATTTTTCGGTGTTACCCTTTGTTTTGTTGTTCAACCTTTGTTGTGGTGGCAATGATAAATTTCAAAACCCAGAATAATTGAAAGCCAATATACTGACTGCCGAGGACACCCAGGCCTTGCCATGCTGTGCACCGATTCTCCTTTTCTCCTAGCAATAAAGTTTAAACATATTGTGTGCCAATCCGTCTCAAACTGAACTGGTTTAGCCAAATTTGCCTAGTTCAACCAAAGAGCATCCTCTTGAGAAATGTCTAAGTTGAGCGAAATCGAATCAAATTCTCCACCAATGTTCTTGTAAAATTCTAGGTGAGAGAGCCTTGTTCACCAGTTAAGAACACGACATCGCTATTTCATCTCGGAAAGAGAGTAAAATGGGAGGCTGATTAGCTGCCAATCGCAAAATGGGAAGGAATGGTGACTCAACAGAAATAGTCAAAAGTGAGTTAGCGAGAGTAGATGGAGTGTGCGATAGAGAGGTGGAGAGAAGGTAGAGAAGTGGGGAGAGACAGAGACGGGTGGACACTTGCTCTGTGACCTCCTTAGCGTGTCTACCCACGCGTATAGTCCGCCCTTTCGAGCGTTCTTTCGTTTTCATACACGTTGCACTCAATTCGTAAATATTGAGAGTTTCAGATGATGTTACAGACCAAGAACGCAGCAAGTTCAGAAGCTGAGTCATCAGTGAGTTATGCTTAACGCTTTTGTCATAGATCTCAGATTCGCTTGAGGAACTGACTATCTCTCACTCGAATCCTTCAGTTGCGCGCCTGTCTCATATGCGGTGGGCCAACGCGCTATGCGCACATGGAAATCGACGCATGCCGAGCGTGCGACGTGTTTTACAGGTTGGACCGAGCACAATATCTTTTTGCTCAATAATCGCTGAATTCTCGAGATTGTACGATTCGAAGGGGTTGGGGTAAAGCAATTGCTAACGAGGAATGCTGCTTGTTCGATAAAGCAGCAATATCTGCTTTCTGCTTCAGCATAGTGTGGAAATGCAATTACAGGCGACTGCGGCTAAAACAGAAGCCGCTCGTGTGTCGCACGGGACAGCTGGATTGCGACACGACGATAAGTGAGCATTTCAGTATCAGACGATAGTACTGCGCATGGCAGCCTTAGACACGTATTCAATGAATCAACAAAAAGATTGCAATCGTTTCCAAAACGAAACTGCCGCTAGTTAGATCGTAGTTTTGGCACTCGTGGAGTTCACACCCTAACCCCACTAAGGGCAATGATATTCCGAGACTGCAGATAGAACACTCTGCTGCAAGCGGTGCCGCTTCGACCGCTTCACTGCCGTGTTGAACGAGAGTCGGGTAACAACATCCGAGTTTCTATATTTTAATCAGCGTGTTCTCTCAGAAACCACCGTTTCCATTATCTGTAGACGAAGCCTCAACTAGTTCGTCCGTCTGGACTCAGTAAGTATTACCTTTTTCTGGATAAGGTCGATAGAAGAATTGTCGTTGCAGAGGAGACTTTCAAAGATAAACAACTAGTTGCTTTATTTCTCTATCCAACTAGTTGCATATCAGGTAAACAACTAGTTGTTCAGTTGTGAATTAGTTGACTTTCAAAGTCTATTGCAGAGGCAATCCATCAGCTCGAACGAGCGAAAACAGCGTTCTTGTGAACGTTCGGCGTGGCCATACGTAAGTAACGACGAAAAAAAAAAGATCTAATAGAAAAAAAAAGAAAAAAAATAAGATCAATAAGATCTAATCTTGTTCTAGATCTTTCGTGCTCTGTACTTTTGCGCTTTTACGCTGCTGATCTCTGTCACAACAGCGAACAGAGCTCACCGAAACTTGGTTTAAGCGCCGAAACTACTAGTTGACTCTCCTGCTTCTGCAAAATCTCTCGATTCTCTTACAACTCTAGCTTTCCGATCGCAAAACTCGATCGGCGGCCAATCAGTCCCCGCATTCAGACTAATGAACGCGATTCGGCGCACGAGCGAATTGAGCACGAGAATAAACACGTCGGATGATCAAGGGATTATGGTCGACGGAATGGTGTGTTGTCATAACAATATCCTGCAGTTACAATGAAACACGGCTAAATACACTTGACAATACACATAACGAACGATAAACGCGGTAATTGAAGATGGTGATTCCGGCAAAATACACACTACTGAATCAAACAACGCGCATCCTCATTTCGTCGATATTCGAATTCGCGTCAGCAGCTTTCGAGGATTTCAAAAGCTTGAAGCATGAAGAACAGGTCCGTTTCTTGAATAATAAAATTTGAAAAAAAGACACACAATGGGGGTCATTTAGTGGATGCTCGTTCGCAACTTCTACCCTTTCATATCCGTGCTCGACTCAGAATATCGAGTTGTGAAACTATTCCCCGAACGGGATACTATCACGGATTTTCTGTAAGAGTGTAGGAATGCCTGCCGCCAGAAAAAATTTCGTATCTCCGATTTCGATCAAAGTTGGTCAGTAGGACCCACTGAGGGACTCTTTGAGATGTATCCACTCATTTGGGTCAAATTTGCATATTATCGATTTTTGATGTCTGGATTTTCAAAATGCCATAAATAGCTTCATTTTGATCGCACAGCGAGTTTACACCTACCATTGAATTCGTATGCACAAGCTCTACAAAAAACTCCAAAATATGCCTCATGAAAAATCGCATCTTGACCTGCAAAACCCGAAAAACCTATTTTTAGGACATAAAATCGCAAGTTTCTCGAAATTTTGTAGTTGAGTTCCTAGATATTATTACATAAATCGATTCTCCAGGTACGATTACGGGTGCCCACGCGAACCATTTCTCGTAACTCTTGGCCCCGGATACCGTTCTCTTGACGAAATTTCCCGGTCGTTTTTTGGTCAAATCACGTTTATGGGCCATAAGTAGCTTCAAATGAGGTCCAATCGAAAAACTTTCAAGGATCAAAAAGATAGATATTAACCAGGCGAACAAATTTAGATGAATGAAAAATTTTTTCACTCGGTAATTTTTTTGACACCGTACAAAAACACTTTTCAATTTGCATTTTTTTACATTTTATGTTTCAAAATGACTTCCATCGCGTCGAAGAACCGGGCCAAGAGTTACGTGAAATGGTTCGCGTGGGCACCCGTAATCGTACCTGGAGAATCGATTTATGCAATAATATCGAGGAACTCAACGACAAAATTTCGAGAAACTTGCGATTTTATGTCCTAAAAATAGGTTTTTCGGGTTTTGCAGGGTCAAGATGCGATTTTTCATGAGGCACATTTTGGAGTTTTTTGTAGAGCTTGTGCATACGAATTCAATGGTAGGTGTAAACTCGCTGTGCGATCAAAATGAAGCCATTTATGGCATTTTGAAAATCCAGACAACAAAAATCGATAATATGCAAATTTGACCCAAATGAGTGGATACATCTCAAAGAGCCTCTCAGTGGGTCCTACTGACCAACTTTGATCGAAATCGGAGATACGAAATTTTTGCTGGCGGCCAAACGGGCTTTTTTTCCTACACTTTTACAGAAAACCCGTGCTATGTGAGTTTATCCTGGTCTATCTTTATCATATCTGAGAAATAATATTCTGCGTAGGTTATTCTCGAGCTACGCAACGTACCTCGACCACAACACGACCCCGCAATTCCTGTCCGACATGCCAAATCCGAAGAACCGGGACGACGCGTTCAAGTGCGTTTTTCGAGCAATTTGCTCAATTCGATGCTTCTTGTTATTGCTCGGTTCCCTATTTCAACAATTGCCAATTTTGCGTGAGGTTTTATGAAACTAAGGATCAGATTCGTCTCGAATCACCTCAACGGCGATGTTCGTCAGATGCACGCGCGAATGGCACGATGGAATCCGACGGAAGACGAGTACATCGGCTTTCTGGGAATATGCTTCTGGTCACTGGGTGAGCGCGGAAAATCCGATGAAACATTGTGTCTTCTACAGAAAAGTTTGAGCAGTTTTTTGATGGACTTCGAGGTGAATTTGCAGATTGGTTGATGATTTGCAGACAAAATCAGCGTGAGCGACGAGGTGCTCCAGATCGCGGACAAGTATCGAAAAGCGCTGTTTCTCGAGCTCAACGAGTTGTACAGGTACAATGAAAAAGAATAGACTATAAAGTGCCGTCGATTCCAGGCAGAATGGCATCGAGGAATACGCAAGTCGACTGGGTGAGGGGGTGCTGTTCATAGAGAGAATTCAGGTAAATCTTAGAATATTATTTTCCACACAAAACCAATTAGGATGTTCATAAAGATCAACGTTTTAAAAAAAAATTGGAATCAATTTCAGAGTGCCTTCAATGTGCTTTGAAATGTGGGGCAAACCATAGTTACGATTTGGAGATCCAAAAATCTCGTTCATTTCAGGCAGCTTTCTTCGAGATGCGCTCCAAGCTGGGCATGCTCAAGCTGCTAGACATCATCGGAGACGAACTGTTGTTTGCTCAGATGCACTTATGATCTTTCCCTGGCAATGCATAATTCCCAAATTGGATACTGTGCTCTCTATTTTCGCTGTTGTTACCCGAAAAATCTCGATAAACGTGCCGGCAGTAACTGTGAGACACTGACTCAACTCCAATCTCCCCCTCTACCCTCTGGCGCCCCTTCTCTCATGCTACTCTCTGAACAATGATAAAGAATCTTCGCTACTGAAATCTTTGTCGATGTTTATCAAACGAATCCCTTCACAAAACACATTTTGTTTGTCGAGATTAAAGTAGTATGACTCAGAACGAAGCTGTATTGGAAAATTACAAAAGTGTTGTATGAAAAAAGTGTGATTCAACGAGTGTAGAATTATGAGCTTGGAGACGAAAAGCGACAAAGCAATCGACAAAACGCACAAAGCAAATGCAGTTGTTTCATGCGACTCAGGCGCTTTAGCGAAATCACCAACTGTGCCAAAACTGTGCTATTATGTGGCATGTAGAGACAGAGAGAACGTGAAGTAGAGTAGAGATGAAGAGAACTAGAGGGATGGGAATAATTGAAGAGAGTGGGTGAAACATGAGAAAGAAAGTGGAAGAGAAAGAGACAAACACACGAAATGACCTCCTTCATGTTACTTTCAATTGACGTGTAGCTTATTTTGCGCTGTTTTCGCCGGAAACACTTGATAATTTCTTTCTAAAGTTAAATATCAGGAAATGGCACCTGTCACTGAAGGTTTAGTCACGGACAGGGCTTCCAGCGCGGTTAATAACGTTGACTCTGTGAGTTTCTTTCATGTTTTCGGCTTTAGTAAGTTAATTTTGTCTTTATTTAAGAATCAACTATCTGTTTGTAAGTTTAGTTGCGACGCTGCCTTATCTGCGAAGAGCCGACGCGATATGCGCACATGGAAATCGACGCTTGTCGAGCGTGCGCCGTGTTTTACAGGTATTTATCCTCTTTCTCGCGTTTCTTCGACTTATAGAGAGATGTTCCAAACCTGCAAATGCTTCAGAAGACTCCTGGAACGCAACAAGCCGCTCGTTTGTCGAACGGGTCTGCACAATTGCGAAACAACGAGAAGTAACTCTCCGTCCTGAATAATTCCGTGCTTCATGAATTGAATTTCAGGAGGGAACCTTTCCTGCAAGATGTGCCGTTATGATCGATTCACGGCCGTGCTAAGCGAGAGCAGGGTGAACATTTCCGCTGCATATTTTGATAGATTTCAAGTGGCTTGCCAATTTTAGAAACCCCGAAGTGAGCGCGCTTCTCATGAGGAAGCGGCCTCTTCAATCAGCTCTTCTTCTTCGATTGAGTGAGTTTCTTTTCTCCGAACCCTACTCAATAGTATGTGTTTTAGGGCAGTCGCATCGCAGCCGAGCACATCTGTAGCCCCAGGGATGGATGTACTGGATAGAGTGAGGCGTGGGAGCACGTACGTCGAATGTCCTTGACTTCACAGATAAATATTGGCTTTGATTTGCATCCCAACTACTTTTGGAGGTTGATGAACGCTATCCGACGAGCGAGTGAGCTGAGCATACGCTCAAACGTTCCCGACGAGCAAGGCATTTCCATTGATGGCATGGTTTGTTTGTAGAAGGTCGAAATTGTCTGATTAGCATTCAAGGTATTGATCCCGGCAACATACAGCCTGTACAATCAGACTATGCGAATTCTGATATCGGCAATCTACGAATTCGCGGCAACAGCCTTCGAAGAGTTCAAGAGCATGTCACATGATGAACAGGTTAAATATTCTTGGACCACCTTGAACGGGCCGATATTTACAGTGGCAACTAGTTCAAAACTTCTACCCGTTCGTATGCGTGTTTGATGCGGAATTTCGGATGCTCAAATTTCTTCCTGAGGAAGAGACAATGTAAGTTATACAGTTAAAACAGTCCTCACAGCTTTACTATAGCCATGCATGCTCCAGGTGCTTCACCAGTTTCACAACCTATGTCGATCATGATACCCTGCACCGGTTTCTTTCCGGCATTCCCGATACGACACACAGTGAAGAAGGCATCAAGTGAGTGTGTGAGCATTGCTTCGTTCAGGGATGGACTGTGACTCTATTAATACCTCAGATTCCTGAAAGAGCATCTTGATGGCGAGGTACAAGATACGCGAGCGAAAATGCGGCGCTGGAATCCCACTGAAGACGAGTATATTGCCTATCTTGGTGTCTGCTTCTGGACCTTAGGTGTGGTTTTAGTTAGTTTGTCCTCAAAATCATATCGATTCAGATAAAACTAACGTCTCGGACAAATTGCATGAAATCGCGGAGAACTACCGGCAATTGCTATTCCTCGAACTGGATAAACTGTACAGGTAATGATGAAACCCATTTGTGCCCATAAAAGATTCTTTCTTCCAGAAACACAATGCAACTGGATGACTACGCAAGCCGGATGGGCGATGCGATGTTAATAATATCGTCCATGCAGGTAAGAAGGATCACCTGTTGGTGCTCAACCGATCCTCTTTCAGAGCTGTTGTGCTGAGTTGACAGCGAAACTTGGCGTACTGAAACTACTTGACGTTGTCGGAGATGAGATGCTGCTGGCGCAACTCCATTTGTAGAATTGATTCAGTTTTTCTCAAGAATTTACATGCTGCGTAATAAACAATGCTTCATCCGGATTTCAAAAGACTAGTGCATAAAGAACAATCAGAATCGTCAACACGAGTAGTCCGGGATACAGGAAAATGTCGAGGTTGTAGTACTGGAGGGTGTTCAGGTTTCTGAAATGAAAACGATTTCATGAATACATTAGCGTGGAACGACCCAATTCTATTGCACTCACCGTCCATAGTGATCCAGCATCCTCAACGGTCCGAATTGCGCCATGAACTCCATGTGGCTCACGAACACCTCCTTCATCTCGAATGGTCGATTACGCAGGATCAACGCGTTGCGAGCAGCTCCTTGTTTCAATCTGAAATCCAATCATGCGTCCCAAATAAAGACCAGAAGTGATGCTCACTCAGCTGATCCAAGGGCCGCTCTAACTGCAGCCTCGAACTGAGAAGTCTTTGCGAGATCGAACTTGGAGTAGATCGTTGCTGAAATACACTTACTTCACAACAATATGCTACTTCGATGATTCTGCGAATCATATCAGCAATCCTAAACGTACCGGATCCAGTCCGCTTCAGCAGCTGCGCGTTGCGAAACTGATCGCCGATCACGGGAATGGCGATCATCGGAATTCCTGAACAGTGAAATTCTCATCGTAATGCAAGTGCAATGTTGTCGTTTTGGGGGCTTGGAAAGAATGCCGAACTAACCCGCTCTCAATCCCTCATTCACACTGCCCATGCCGGCGTGCGTGATGAAGAGGCTGAGGCGAGGGTCGTCTAAAAAGGTTTCTAATCAGAGATCAAAGATTAAAGATCAACAATTGACGCACGAATCAAGTCCACTTGCGGCGCCCAGTCGACGCAGACTAGGTTCGTCGGTTCTCCTTCGAAGTCGGTCGGACGCTCGTACTTCCAGATGAAGGTTGTCTGCAATGAAACATTCACTTCACGACTTCCTCCTCCTCCACTTTTGTCAAAAATTGCGCGAAATTGTGACAAAATCGAGTGATGACGGAGAGGATGAATGAGCATCAGAAACGAATATCGGGCATTTGTCTCGCCACCTCCACGATCGTCCGCGTAAACGCCTCGGGCATGTTCACGCTCTTTTTTTGCCCTCCCTAACTTATATCTCACAAGATTCCCAAATATCATAAGCATCCCCAAGAAATAATTGGTCTAAAACGAACATCTGGCATCCTCCTAGCCACCTCCACAATCGTCTGCTTCCATTCCTGCGGCATGTTCACACTGGTCGTGATCGAACCGAAACTGATGAAGACGGAGCGAGCACGAAGATTGAGGAGGGAGGAGAACTTCTGGAATCGGATCAATAATCACGTTCCCACTTCCTCCGAAGAATGGTTGATTTTCATGATGAGATATTCCGTAGCAAAGAAGGCAAGTTTCGAATGATTTTGTATCAGCGAAGTGAGGTGCAATACAACCTATATCGATGGACAAGCGTTAAAGATTGAGGAGCTGAGAATGAGGAAATCGAAGAAGATTGAGGAGATTGAGGAGAGGAGCGTACCGAACCGAGTACTTTCGGCTCGCAATCAACCGATATTCCGCCAATCTCGATCACTTTGTGCACTGTGACACGGGGGAAGTCGAAGAGCGGGTCGGTGTTGAGGAATACGTAGGAGGAGGAGGAGAGCATTTCCTGGAAGCACATTCACGTTTAGTATATTCACCCTCAGCTTTGAAGTCGACTTCATCGTAGTGCATCACAGATACTGCAAGGCAGACGATGATAACGAACCTTGACTCCCGGGAAGTCCTGCACTCTCGGCGTGACAGCCTCATCGAACATGGTGTAGATGCCCTCCATCCAACTGAAAATGCATGAAATTATTGAATTCAGAAACTCGAAGCTCACTTGGTCGTGTATCGCAGCGTGCGCAGGTTCTCCCAGCGCTCCATGAAGCTCATCTTCTCGCCGAACGATGTCATGATGCCTGCATCGTTCATCTTTGTAGGAGCCCATCTCGCATGATGTGTAAGTTGCTCCCCTGCTCTGTTCTTTGCTCACCAGGCATGTAGCTGGCCATGAACGGCATGCCCGTCACGCAGAAGCCCCAGTCGTACGTGGGTACAGAGTTGGTGATCGAGTAATTGCGGATTCCGAGCAGATGCATGAGTACTGAAATAAATCAGTTTGTGATCAATAGAAAAGATTCGAAGTTTTTAGGCATACCCATAGATCCGAAATCCATCGCCTCACAGAAACCTGCATCAAACTTCTCCGCGCGTAGGCGTTCGATGATTTCCTTGTCGTCGAGAATTTCTAAAATCGGGAGAATTTGGTGAATTTCGAAATACTGATGGGATACCCTTCAACTGCTCCACCAGCATGACCTTGAACGGCCGGAACGCCTCCCAAGATCCGACGGTGCCCTTGGACTGCCAAAAGTCGGGCATTGCGCCTCCTGGCTTCAATAAGATCGATATTGATAACCATCAGAAGACCGATCTCGTTTGATTCATTAGAAATACGAAGTACGATGGTGGTACGATTTGTAACTCGGAGAACGAAACCAGCCTTATTGGAAATATGTGATTGAGAACTTTCACTTTGAAACATACGTTTTGCAACCTCCATCGAAAAACTCCTTTTTTGTAATCCTATTCTCAGAACCGTCCTATTGAAACTATGCTAATAGAATGATTGAATTGAGAACAGCGATCTTATAATCTGCGGTATGTAAATCGCGGATTGGAACGCGCGTTTCAAAACCCACGTTTGGGAACCGACGTTTCGGAACCGTGAAACTCATGTGCAAATAAGCAGAAATGGAACTTTTGCTGGTTA